>OU611921.1:3723758-3981258 GCA_914767705.2 Tenthredo notha | reverse complement strand
AATAAATAAAAAGTCAAGTTATTCTGTACTTTTGAAATACATTATAAGAACGCGAAACGACTGCGAGTTTATTTGCCAAATTCAAAGGCGATCGCGCAACCTATTTCTTTTATCGCCTTTGAAATTGCAGCATATTTGCTCGTTCAACTCGAGGTTAAATACGATATTAATTAATAACACTATATTATATATACATATATTATATATATACATATATATATATATGTAGGTATATCTCAGCATTATTTTGTACATAAACAACTTTATCAACAGATATTCGAAAAAATCATCAATAAATCTATATATAAAAATGAATGTTGTCGATTATCATTTAATTATGTATAATATGTATATTATGTATTACCTAAAACCACGTAATAATTAAATTCTAGGAAATCGCACCTTCTCCCTAAATTGACGACTTAGGTGGCGGGCTGTTGAGTAAGAGGTGCAAGACTGAAACTATATATATGTATGTATGTATGTATGTATGTATGTATGTACCGCGAACCCGCAAACCAGATAATGCCAAAATCATGACACCGGCGTGTCTCTTAGCGGGTTATTAAACTGGGATCTGGCTCGGAAACTCCTGCCACTTCCGTGGGTGCCAGCAGCGTTTTCAGTGATAAAACCCAGTTTCAAAACCGCGAACGTATACCGCAAAAAGAGACTCTAATTTATATGCAACATAATTACAAAGCGAAAATGCACCAGAACTTGATAAATTTTCATATTCCTGCAGGGGTGGTTTTTTTTTTTTATATTTTTTTTATCATTATTATTATTTTATATTTTATATTTCACGATTATATTAACTTCGTCGCTAACAATTTCAATTGATTACTCACTCAACTATATTCAGAGTATTACCATCCCTTATTCCCCCGTATAACTTTATTAGTTGTATTTCGAAAAGTTTGACCCAGAAAAGGGGTGCCGTAGGACCGGATCTCGCAAAAACCTGTTACGTTAATTACGATCTCGTTAATTACCGTCCTGATTATTTCACTCCCTGTGGATACTGCGGCGTTAGAGAGTTTGAAACACGTGGGCTAAAATGGAGCTTCGAAAATTTCAAATTCTCCCTAAGTCTGTACGTCCTTACTTCCTACCTACCTTCCTTCCTTCGTATTAGAGCTTTAACAGCTTTAACAAACAAACAGGTAAGTGACCATAATTTTCATATAATTATATCATTATTAATGAACGAAAATCAAGCGTCAAATTCCCTTGTAGATAAATCATATTATTAGGGGTAGTATATCTATACGATATACGAGGATTCACCGAATTTCCGAGTACAAACTAAACTTGTAATTACTGGGTGGTATAAGGGGTTGGAAAATTATTAATTGGAAGTAGAAATTAATAGTTTGTCGCAAGCCGAGAGCTCGGAATTCACGTACTCTAACTCAGCACTGAAAGCGTTCGTCCCCTGACTGCCGCCTCTCCACAGGGTAGTTTGTCGCGAGGGATTTCACGAATTTTCAAACTAGTTTAAACCGAGAACTCCGCGCTCTGAGTTCTCTTTATATTTCTATTTCTATTTCTATTTCTATTTCTCTCCGCGCACCTGTATTAATTCCACTTTATACAATTAACGTAAACGTTGCAGTGCTACTGGTTGATAATTAGTTAATGGCCTAGAGAGTGTAGAATATAAATAAAAAGCATTATGTCTATATGTATGCGTGGGTGTTGGTGTGGATGTGTGTAATTAAATAAATCGTTGCTAGTTATTAGATAGTTTTGAGAAAGTGGTGCCGGGGGATGAGATATCCAAAGTTTCATGGTTCCTTAATTCGAGGAACCAGCTACCGCTAGCGGTAGAGAAGCGCTAATATATATGCAAATGAACTATTTGATAAATAATTCAGTTTTCAGTTGAGCGTCGGGTTAGGAGCGGTTACGATCTGCAGCTGTAATTTACCCGAATTAACTTCACCGGTTCCCTAGCCTTAGCCTTCGCTCCCTTTTAGGTCCCGAATAAACCGCCTTCTATATATTCTCAAACTACGCGACGGGGCACACATTATAATACCACGCGGGTTCTGAGTAGGTACGTAATTTGATTTACGACCTCCGCATCTAGACCTTTTAATGCTATATTTCATTTAACGCTATGAAATTTACTCGAAACGTGATTCGCTCCATATAGTTTCACTCCAGAATACTCGAATCAAATGCTAATTGCACTAAGATTTATTAATTTTTACCGTTTCTCATTTTCGAATAATACAGCAATCAGTCATTTTTATTATGATTTCTAATTGTTGCTATAAGATTACTGCAAGCATTACGGGGAAGGCGAACAGTGGAATAAATTCTATTAGCCAATAACAGTATATATTATAACTTTTTGCATGTAAACGATATCGATAATGAAATAGCGAGCACTGATAGTATCTACGATGTAAATATCTCCGGAATACAAAGACGTTTCGACCGCCTGATTGCAGGCAAGCTGTCTTGCGAGCCTTTAACTCTACCTAGTAATATGCAACCCGCATGCCATTCTTGCAATTCCTAACTCGTCTCGCAAAGGTGACGCTTCCAGTTCCGTGATGTGAAATTCATGAACTAGCTATGCCGCAAACGGCGGGCGATAATTGGTATTAATTTTCTGCTCTGGTAAATGTATTGTGCATTGCTGGAAAATGATTAATAATGATTCACAGGTCTGTTAAATAATTTTTTATCCACCAGATCCACCGCAATACCAGACAATTATTTTCGAAATGATTCCGCAGATGAGCCAGCGTATTCTGATACCAGGAACTAAGACACTGTAGGTGAAGAATGCCAGCAGAAATTCTTTGTTCGGCAGGAATGAGTCGCATAGAGAAAACGGTGGGAAATAACAAAGCAATTGATCGCTGATATATGTGAGAATTTATCTAATGCAGTATCGATAAAATGAAATTGATAGTAGAAAATACGTAGATACAATAAAATAGGTCTAAGTATGATTATCAATGAAGAAACAAGAATCTTAATTTTGAACTTATTTCAAATTGTACTTAATTGCTTTACCCTCCATTATAATTAATCGCTAACAACAGAATAGTAGGGGGTGAGCCTTATTACACGCAACCCGCAGATCTTTCGTGCGACTTGAGTTCTATAGTTACCTAGCAGAAGATCCCACCGGCGTAACTGACCTACGACAATGGCGTCCCCCAAAAATTCCCGTCCCACCCCGCGGCGCGAGTATTTAAGCCGTCCGCGAGGCGGCAGACTTCAGTGACCAGCGCGGCCTCATCCAGTGAACATGGGTGCCACGAGTCGAGGAAATTTGCGGCTCGGGAAGGCTGACATCAACGGAGGCACATTGGACATGAGTGAGTTTGAAGTATTTCGATTAATACTATACGACGGCAATAAATAATCGATAATTTTAAAAGCTCGTTGAAAACAAGTGAAATTGTATTCAATACTTTTCCGCCAGATTTCACGCGTCTCGTGCTTTAATCGTCGAAGTAAGTAACCGTTGAATTGCTACCGGCAGACTTTGATTATAATTGCAGATATTGTTTATTTTCAAGTACATTCTATTCATACCAGCGAATAAATGTGCGAAAATTTAGACTTCTTACGAACATTACCTCTCGGACCTGTTTTGAATACAAATATAATGGGCGAGAGAGTTTCGTTTGATAACTTGACGATAATTATCATCCCATTATATTATTGGCATATAATTCCGAGTCCCTCGCCCTGTAGCGTCGTTTGTTTTACAGGCATATTTCGCGACGAGTTTGAGTTGTTCTTTTAATTGTTCGTTCGTTCGTACACATCGCTAGTTGTGATACCACCTCCCGCAGCAACTACTCCATTGTCACATAGAGTGCGCTGGTCGCGCATGAATAGTAGTGCTGCACAAATATGCGGATAAAAAAATTACTACGTTTTCTGAGAAGCGCTCGTCTATGAATGAAAAGATAGTGGTGCTGCACAAATATGTGGACAAAAAAACTACGAGCCTTTCTTTATATTCTTGGAGGCGTGGCGAATAGCTCATTGATGAAATTCTGAATAGCAGTAGAAAAACTACTAACTCTTTATTAGATTCATTGATACAATGAAAGATAGTGGCGCGTGGAAATGATAGTGGCGGCGAACCTGATCATTTTGCGCACATGCTTATCAGCCGCCTGACGATCCGAGACTTGCTTTACCGCGATGTACCTGGAATATCACCCTGTACATGCCTAATATATTTTCATAAATAACAAATAAATCATCATTTCCTAAACTACAAAAACATATTCCTCAACTTCCTCGAACAATTCCCGAACGATTGCATCGATAAAAAATTAAATTGAATTTATTTGCCTGCTAAGTATACGGAGCCGTACGCTAGGATATACTGAGCGATACCGACGTTTATTACCGGTACACGGTGTTATCGGCAGAAGATGGTTCGACAATGCGACCGTGAGATGTCGCTATCATTTGTCGCCCGCTGGTAGAACTTACCGACAAGGGACACTGACCTAGGACAATAGCACAAGAGTGGTAAGATAGTGGTGCTGCACAAATATGCGGATAAAAAATTTACTACGTTTTCTGAGAAGCGCTCGTTTAGGAATGAAAAGATAGTGGTGCTGCACAAATATGCGGACAAAAAAAACTACGACCCTTCTTTATATCCTTGGAGGCGTGGCAAATAGCTCATTGATAAAATTCTGAATAACAGTAGAAAAACTACTAACTCTTTATTAGATTCATTGATACAATGAAAGATAGTGGCGCGTGGAAATGATGCGAAGAAGTTGAAAAGAATTACTGATATTTTATTGCATTTATGTTTGCATTATAGGTATGTCTGAACAAATAGAAATAATAAGCAGTTGAAATAAATTCACAACTACCCAAATCACTGAGATGTAAGCCAGGAATCATCCGGTATAAACATTTTCAATATTCATTTTTTTATTCTTTGTTATTAAAAATGTAAAATTCTTATTTGATTTATCCTAGCAAGTAGATTGAAGCGATTAATTAAATTGGTGGGGCAATTATTATCGTCCCCACCCCGCGCCGCGCGACGGTATACCGAGAACGCCGGGCGCAGCGTTCAGTCATCTGCGCGGCATCCTCGAGTAAAGATCTCTGACACGTGTCGAGGAGATTTGCGGTTCGGAAAGGCTGACATCAACGGAGGAACGTTGTGGACATGGGTGAGTCTGCAATATTTCGAACAATATTTTACGACGGCAATAAATAATCGACAATTTTCAAAGCTTGTTAAAATCAAGTGAAATTGTATTCAATACTTTTCCGACAGATTTCACGCGTCTCTTATTTTAATCGTCGAAGTGAGTAACCGTTCTATTGCTACCGGCAGACTTTGATTATATTTGCAGATATTGTTCATTTTCAAGTACATTCTATTTATACCAGTGAATAAATGTGCTAAAATCTAGTTTTGAATACAAATATAATGCGCGAGAGAGTTTCGTTTGATAACTTGGCGATAATTATCATCCCGTTATATTATTGGCATATAGGGCATATAATTCCGAGCCCCTCGCCCTGTAGCGTCGTTTGTTTTACAGCATATTTCGTGACTCCGAAGGAGTAACTAATTTGTCGTGTTACTTCGAGTTGACAAGTATTTTTCGGGATAATACTCGTTCCCCGATTTATGCTTTTATTCGATTCTTTGACAGCATCATCGGTCGACGGAGCTGAGAATGAACATCGCTGATACTTGAACTGCATAGATCCTGCGTGCCACTTGATCGGAGATGGACGCCAACCAACACTGCCCGGCTAGTCCTGGATTAACGGTCGACCAAGATAATGGTGAGCTTCCCATTATATTAGCCAAACACCCAATTTAACTATAAATGTATGTCTGCAAAACAATCATTGCTAAAACATACTTCGCGATCCGATACAGATCTTGGACAGATTACTTTTCCACGTGTATGTACCACAATACTCATCGGCCAAGTAACCGTGACGCTCACCCTGTATCTTTGACTCGATACTGGGGCCTCCGGCTTGCTTCTGTCTCCCCGTATACGCCAGAAACTTTGACGACAACTCGGTTTCACTCAGCTGCAAAGGATACGATACCGACGCGAAATAATATACCTAGAGGTAAGATATTGTCCGTCTCGTTATAGGGTAAGCCTAGGAGAGAAAGTACACTCAATTCTTGGAAATAGCAATAAATTCTCTCTTTTTAATGACAAACCTGAAATATGATTGATAGATCTCGAGAGAATATGTTTGAAATACCTTATTGAAATATAGTAGACTCAACTCGTAGTAGAGAAATATTTGAATAACCAGGATCAAAGTTTCAAGGTTTGAAAATAAATAGAAGGGTAGATAGCTGTAGGCCTAATTAGGCATCACATTTATTTTTTAAACATGGAACATAATTCAATATCGGTGATAAATTACTCCAGAGTCTCAAGTACCAGTCATAACGATTGAAATATTGAAAAATCTATTCATGCATGCAATAGTAATACTAGCTTATTGACATTCTTGATTCTGTTGAAAATAGTTAAAAGTTTATATCAAATTTAAAAATGGTTCAGGCAGGCTTACAAAATCAATCATAAGAAATATATTATAATAAATTTCATACAGATGTATAATCACAATTAGAAATTCTTTGGTACTTAGTTGAGAATGTTTGCTTGAAAAACACATAAACTTAATCTATCCAATGTACCCTATGCTTATCTAGTTTTTATCTTCACAGGCGTTGTTCACCGAGGGAAACTAGCTCCTGCCTATCCTCAACAAAACCTCTTCAATATTCATCAGGACAGGGGATTCACACCAGGGAGTGAAGCAGTCCAAGCACCGGGGGAATGACCGCAAGACAACTCTGCACCGCGGAGTATTAATAAAGTAGCATCAGCGAATGGTTCGTAATTACAATTCCTTTTGAATCAGTTTTGATAAAATCTCGCATCTGGTCTGGTCTATAATTATTTTACATTACTTTACTTTATAATTACTTTTAATAATTAAATCGAGTTCAATTACACATTACCAAACTATTTTAATTGAATAAGTAATTTCATTAAAAATGTAATCAGTGACTCGTAACACTGCAAATATCCATGTAATAATAAGATCGTTTATGCAATAAACATGTATTATTATAGTAAATTAACGAATTCTTGAATAAATACCTCTTGAAATTGTAAATAATCGATCGTTGAATCATTTTCCCCTATCCTTTCCTTGCCTATAAGTCGAAAATCATGAAAATCGCATGATTTCATAAAGCCCCGAACAATATTAATATATATAAATATAATAATATTAATATATATAAATATAATAATATTAATATATATAAATATAATAATATTAATATATATAAATATAATAATATTAATATATATAAATAATATAAATAATAATGCGCCTTGTCATATGCAACCCGCATGCCATTCGTGTAAACGACAGGGCCCATGTTAATTTTTGTTGCCTATTTGGTGTTTTCCGAATGCCTATATTCAGGCGTATTGTAGTAGCTTAGAAAAAACGTCGAAAAAAAGGTTCCGGCAGTTGATACCTCGATTCTAGTCGCTTTACGATGAAATATCTACTGCCAGAAAATCGACCAATCAGGAGGCTGCTTGAGCCAATTTAGGCTCAATTTCTCGAAAAGGAGCCTCCTGATTGGTCGATTTTGAAATTAAATCAAGTTACGGCGCTACAGAGGCTAGCCATCAGCAAAATTCTGGATTTCTGGCAGTGGCTGGATTTTCACGGCAGCAATTTACTGCCGCGGCGCTATTCGTTGTTAACCACGTGGTTTACCTACGCTATTCGTTGTTAATCACGTGTTGCTGCCGCAGTAAATTGCTGCCGTGAAAATCCAGAATTTTGCTGATGGCTAGCCTCTGTAGCGCCGTAACTTGATTTAATTTCAAAATCGACCAATCAGGAGGCTCCTTTTCGAGAAATTGAGCCTAAATTGGCTCAAGCAGCCTCCTGATTGGTCGATTTTCTGGCAGTAGATATTTCATCGTAAAGCGACTAAAATCGAGCTATCAACTGCCAGAACCTTTTTTTCGACCTTTTTTCTACGTTACTACAATTCGCCTGAATATAGGCATTCGGAAAACACCAAATAGGCAACAAAAATTAACATGGGCCCTGTCGTTTACACGAATGGCATGCGGGTTGCATATGACAAGGCGCATTATTATTTATATTATTTATATATATTAATATTATTATATTTATATATATTAATATTATTATATTTATATATATTAATATTATTATATTTATATATATTAATATTGTTCGGGGCTTTATGAAATCATGCGATTTTCATGATTTTTGACTTATAGGCAAGGAAAGGATAGGGGAAAATGATTCAACGATCGATTATTTACAATTTCAAGAGGTATTTATTCAAGAATTCGTTAATTTACTATAATAATACATGTTTATTGCATAAACGATCTTATTATTACATGGATATTTGCAGTGTTACGAGTCACTGATTACATTTTTAATGAAATTACTTATTCAATTAAAATAGTTTGGTAATGTGTAATTGAACTCGATTTAATTATTAAAAGTAATTATAAAGTAAAGTAATGTAAAATAATTATAGACCAGACCAGATGCGAGATTTTATCAAAACTGATTCAAAAGGAATTGTAATTACGAACCATTCGCTGATGCTACTTTATTAATACTCCGCGGTGCAGAGTTGTCTTGCGGTCATTCCCCCGGTGCTTGGACTGCTTCACTCCCTGGTGTGAATCCCCTGTCCTGATGAATATTGAAGAGGTTTTGTTGAGGATAGGCAGGAGCTAGTTTCCCTCGGTGAACAACGCCTGTGAAGATAAAAACTAGATAAGCATAGGGTACATTGGATAGATTAAGTTTATGTGTTTTTCAAGCAAACATTCTCAACTAAGTACCAAAGAATTTCTAATTGTGATTATACATCTGTATGAAATTTATTATAATATATTTCTTATGATTGATTTTGTAAGCCTGCCTGAACCATTTTTAAATTTGATATAAACTTTTAACTATTTTCAACAGAATCAAGAATGTCAATAAGCTAGTATTACTATTGCATGCATGAATAGATTTTTCAATATTTCAATCGTTATGACTGGTACTTGAGACTCTGGAGTAATTTATCACCGATATTGAATTATGTTCCATGTTTAAAAAATAAATGTGATGCCTAATTAGGCCTACAGCTATCTACCCTTCTATTTATTTTCAAACCTTGAAACTTTGATCCTGGTTATTCAAATATTTCTCTACTACGAGTTGAGTCTACTATATTTCAATAAGGTATTTCAAACATATTCTCTCGAGATCTATCAATCATATTTCAGGTTTGTCATTAAAAAGAGAGAATTTATTGCTATTTCCAAGAATTGAGTGTACTTTCTCTCCTAGGCTTACCCTATAACGAGACGGACAATATCTTACCTCTAGGTATATTATTTCGCGTCGGTATCGTATCCTTTGCAGCTGAGTGAAACCGAGTTGTCGTCAAAGTTTCTGGCGTATACGGGGAGACAGAAGCAAGCCGGAGGCCCCAGTATCGAGTCAAAGATACAGGGTGAGCGTCACGGTTACTTGGCCGATGAGTATTGTGGTACATACACGTGGAAAAGTAATCTGTCCAAGATCTGTATCGGATCGCGAAGTATGTTTTAGCAATGATTGTTTTGCAGACATACATTTATAGTTAAATTGGGTGTTTGGCTAATATAATGGGAAGCTCACCATTATCTTGGTCGACCGTTAATCCAGGACTAGCCGGGCAGTGTTGGTTGGCGTCCATCTCCGATCAAGTGGCACGCAGGATCTATGCAGTTCAAGTATCAGCGATGTTCATTCTCAGCTCCGTCGACCGATGATGCTGTCAAAGAATCGAATAAAAGCATAAATCGGGGAACGAGTATTATCCCGAAAAATACTTGTCAACTCGAAGTAACACGACAAATTAGTTACTCCTTCGGAGTCACGAAATATGCTGTAAAACAAACGACGCTACAGGGCGAGGGGCTCGGAATTATATGCCCTATATGCCAATAATATAACGGGATGATAATTATCGCCAAGTTATCAAACGAAACTCTCTCGCGCATTATATTTGTATTCAAAACTAGATTTTAGCACATTTATTCACTGGTATAAATAGAATGTACTTGAAAATGAACAATATCTGCAAATATAATCAAAGTCTGCCGGTAGCAATAGAACGGTTACTCACTTCGACGATTAAAATAAGAGACGCGTGAAATCTGTCGGAAAAGTATTGAATACAATTTCACTTGATTTTAACAAGCTTTGAAAATTGTCGATTATTTATTGCCGTCGTAAAATATTGTTCGAAATATTGCAGACTCACCCATGTCCACAACGTTCCTCCGTTGATGTCAGCCTTTCCGAACCGCAAATCTCCTCGACACGTGTCAGAGATCTTTACTCGAGGATGCCGCGCAGATGACTGAACGCTGCGCCCGGCGTTCTCGGTATACCGTCGCGCGGCGCGGGGTGGGGACGATAATAATTGCCCCACCAATTTAATTAATCGCTTCAATCTACTTGCTAGGATAAATCAAATAAGAATTTTACATTTTTAATAACAAAGAATAAAAAAATGAATATTGAAAATGTTTATACCGGATGATTCCTGGCTTACATCTCAGTGATTTGGGTAGTTGTGAATTTATTTCAACTGCTTATTATTTCTATTTGTTCAGACATACCTATAATGCAAACATAAATGCAATAAAATATCAGTAATTCTTTTCAACTTCTTCGCATCATTTCCACGCGCCACTATCTTTCATTGTATCAATGAATCTAATAAAGAGTTAGTAGTTTTTCTACTGTTATTCAGAATTTTATCAATGAGCTATTTGCCACGCCTCCAAGGATATAAAGAAGGGTCGTAGTTTTTTTTGTCCGCATATTTGTGCAGCACCACTATCTTTTCATTCCTAAACGAGCGCTTCTCAGAAAACGTAGTAAATTTTTTATCCGCATATTTGTGCAGCACCACTATCTTACCACTCTTGTGCTATTGTCCTAGGTCAGTGTCCCTTGTCGGTAAGTTCTACCAGCGGGCGACAAATGATAGCGACATCTCACGGTCGCATTGTCGAACCATCTTCTGCCGATAACACCGTGTACCGGTAATAAACGTCGGTATCGCTCAGTATATCCTAGCGTACGGCTCCGTATACTTAGCAGGCAAATAAATTCAATTTAATTTTTTATCGATGCAATCGTTCGGGAATTGTTCGAGGAAGTTGAGGAATATGTTTTTGTAGTTTAGGAAATGATGATTTATTTGTTATTTATGAAAATATATTAGGCATGTACAGGGTGATATTCCAGGTACATCGCGGTAAAGCAAGTCTCGGATCGTCAGGCGGCTGATAAGCATGTGCGCAAAATGATCAGGTTCGCCGCCACTATCATTTCCACGCGCCACTATCTTTCATTGTATCAATGAATCTAATAAAGAGTTAGTAGTTTTTCTACTGCTATTCAGAATTTCATCAATGAGCTATTCGCCACGCCTCCAAGAATATAAAGAAAGGCTCGTAGTTTTTTTGTCCACATATTTGTGCAGCACCACTATCTTTTCATTCATAGACGAGCGCTTCTCAGAAAACGTAGTAATTTTTTTATCCGCATATTTGTGCAGCACTACTATTCATGCGCGACCAGCGCACTCTATGTGACAATGGAGTAGTTGCTGCGGGAGGTGGTATCACAACTAGCGATGTGTACGAACGAACGAACAATTAAAAGAACAACTCAAACTCGTCGCGAAATATGCCTGTAAAACAAACGACGCTACAGGGCGAGGGACTCGGAATTATATGCCAATAATATAATGGGATGATAATTATCGTCAAGTTATCAAACGAAACTCTCTCGCCCATTATATTTGTATTCAAAACAGGTCCGAGAGGTAATGTTCGTAAGAAGTCTAAATTTTCGTACATTTATTCGCTGGTATGAATAGAATGTACTTGAAAATAAACAATATCTGCAATTATAATCAAAGTCTGCCGGTAGCAATTCAACGGTTACTTACTTCGACGATTAAAGCACGAGACGCGTGAAATCTGGCGGAAAAGTATTGAATACAATTTCACTTGTTTTCAACGAGCTTTTAAAATTATCGATTATTTATTGCCGTCGTATAGTATTAATCGAAATACTTCAAACTCACTCATGTCCAATGTGCCTCCGTTGATGTCAGCCTTCCCGAGCCGCAAATTTCCTCGACTCGTGGCACCCATGTTCACTGGATGAGGCCGCGCAAGGCACTGAACTCTGCCAGCATTACGTAACGCACGGCGGTCTTGGATTACCTAAGAGCGTCGCGGGGTGGCGGACGCCATTGTCGTAGGTCAGTTTACGCCGGTTGTGCTGTCTGCTAGGCAACTATAGAACTAGAAGTGCACAAACGATCTGCGGGTTGCGTGTGATAAGGCTCAACCCCTACTATTCTGTTCTTATTATAATCGAGGGTAAAGCAATCAAGTATAATTTGAAATAAGTTCAAAATTAAGATTCTTGTTTCTCTATTGATAATCATAGTTAGACCTATTTTATGAAGTGTATTGAAGAATAGAGAATTGCTAGTATTATGTAACATCATGATTCCTATATCGTAAATGATAGGACCCACACGAATAAATATATCATGTATTATACATAAGAAAATGTAATGTGTAATAAAAATAAAACTACTATACGAAAAAATGATTTAGTTCACATCTATCCTGCAGGACTTGGTCGCCCGAGTATTCGAATATATTATAGGATCCCTTATGATAACAAACAATTTACAACAATTATCATAATAGAATGTTTAGAGATTTAAATATGTAGAATAACTACAGGGTATAGTGTCGCAGGAAATATCGACGAGTTATTTAACTCATAGTAGATCTGAGACTTGTTAATTAATATTTTTCACCTTACCTCTTCCTGCAATCCTTTATTTCTGAATCTTATAATAGAGATGCGACATACCTATACTAACATAAGCTAGAAATTAAAATAAACTTTACCAAATTTCAGCTATTTACTTTATCATTTTCGATTTTATAGACTTGACTTTGATATTTCGATATGTAAGTTCGCAATATTAATAGGTTGAAAATAAATTCTAATCCATATAAAGTTGCTAATCATTTGAAAATTTCTTTACTACAAATTTTCAAAATTGAATATCGAACCGTGATACATAATTTATACGACATACCTTGTACGATATTTGTAGATGATTAGAGACTTGAAAAGAAATATAAGTTACCGTAATACACCGTACGTCATACGGTCACAATATCAGCTACACCTGCGAAAACAAAGTCAAGATATATCGACAAATATAAATTAATGATGTTGCATTTTAATTTCTGTGTTACCTATGTAATATATAAATATTGTAATCAAATACTTATCGGTTCTGCTATTTAATTTTTAAGACTATTATTTATCTAATCGCACCTTATTCTTGACAGAAACTCGAATAGCTATATTGGATATCAAAACGTCACACATTTATAACAGTTTTTATTCAAAAATGTAAATCTGGGTCCATAGTTCAGCGTTTTAAGTTTATAATTAGCAAGTTCAAAAAAATAGAAAGAAAAAAAGAAAACAATTTGCTTCCTCATTCATACATGTAGTTATATATCTATTTATAAATAGGAATACAGCCTTTTATAATCAAATTAAAATCGTATTTCAAAAGTTTTTTTAATTGCTTTTCTATATTTTGTATACAGGGGTTTGATAATTAGCCCAACCTGTTTGCACATAGAATTTATTCAGATGAAATTTCATATCCAGAGATCATTCACAACGTATCTTAATCGCAAATATAAATCGGGATAATTTTTCAATACTTTATGACGATAATCTCGTTCTTGAAAAAAATAAAAAAAAAATAAAAAAAACCTACGAGACAAATATAAACTATAAAATAATAAATGAAATAAAGCCAAATATCCTATAACAGAATGCACAGATTGATTAATTAGTTCCAACAGCCGCAAAGTTTAATTAGTTTAATATCATCAATAAATGGGTTTCACACGTATTTCTTATTTCTTATTTCTACACCCATTTACCAGAATTTGGCAAACACAGAATAATCATGCTCATAGATATGAACAATAATGAGTAATTTTTTTTTAAGGTAAAAAAAAAAAAAAAATGCAACGTACAAAAAACGCGTGTCTGAAATAATTGCAAGACACTTTAGTCAGTCAGTCTCTATTTGCTTCTTTAAATTCGCAAAGAGTTCGCGAATATTGCTTAGATCTAAAAAGAATTTCTATAAGTTAAGAGTGGTCAAACCACCAAGTTCACTTCTTCGCTATGATGATCGGTGTGTCCAAGATTGAAGGGCCAGTTTCTTTGAGAAATGCGTTCGAGTTCTCCTCGCAGAAGATTAACAAGGTCGTCCAGGTATCTCAAATCCTGGATTTCCTGCCTCAGTCTGATCGTCTCCGTTGTTAAATTCCCGGTTTTTATTTCCGCCCACTGTGTTTATTGAAAGAAAAATGTAAAAACGATATTATTTATCATAAAATATCTAAATGGTATTCAAGACCTTTCGGTTACTTTAAATATTCGCGATCTATGATACCGGGAAGGGCGTAAAATCTACGTAGAATAAAAACTGTCAGCGGAATGATATTCCGATGACAAATACCCTGAATAGGTCAACTACATCTAAGCCTCAACAGATGAGGTCAAGTGGCGATTGTAACTCGGTGTTTTATATTAAACAGAAAATTAACATATGCTTATCGATATAATAATTTTTTGAGCATTTTGAAACGAAATTTTTAACCGGAATATTATACTTGTAAATTATAGGCAATTAGCGGCTATCATTACGTACTAATTTGCCCAATAATAATAAACGGTATTACACTGATTGCATCGTTGGTTATAAATTTCTGTTCAATTTGCTAATTGCCTTGGTAATGACGTTAGTAAAATTTGAATTTGAAAATTTTTCCATTCTTATTATTTGTCATTGTTTTAAAAATAAAAACCAGCTACGTTAATAATAAGAAGATTTGTTCATTACCTGAAAGTTTTTCCTTAGCGTATAAATATCTCCCAAAATATCCTTGTTGGTATCTTTAATATTATCAATCTTTCCTCTGAGTTGTTCAACGGCAAATACTGGATCCTCCTCGATCTCCGAGTTGAGAATTCGCCTCCATGAATCTTTGCTCGATATCCCATTACCAAGTAAATTCTCATTCTCATTTGAGTTTGACCTGGTTTCAAACACCTTTACCAATTCCTTGGATTGCTCAATCCGCGAGGAATCCTTTTCGTTAATTGTAATACTATCATACTGATGCAATTCGGAGTTTAAACGTTCACAGCTTGACCCACTACTGATTAAATCAGGAGTCAAAGGCCTTTTAGGACTATCAGAGTTCGCAAAAGCGAGTAGTTCCCCATAACAGGTAAATTCATTTGCCATAAAACGACCCTTAGATAATTTTCTCCTAGCTGTAGCAAATGGAAGTTCAATATCCAATGCACCAGGATCAAGAATAGCCTGAAGATGAGATGCACCGATCAGTTTTTTATCAATCATATGATTAAGCCGTCGATGACGTTTGTTGTTAGAATACGGTCTGCACGTTGTTCCAAGATTATTTGATAATTCTGTTTGAGACGTTGTCGAAAACGTCGGCGATTGACTAAGTATTGTGTAATCCTGTGTCCTGACGAGTCTCTCAGGAGTATAAGACCGCGATGATGTTTTACACGGCGGTTCTTCAGCGAAGCAGATTTCATTGGGATCATCATCCTCGGTTTCCTGATGTTTCAAACCTCGAAGATCATCGTTATTTCCCTTAGTAACCACGGCTTCAGACTCCTGAACAATAACAAACGAATTTCCATCATCAGGTTCGGTGCAGGATATTATAGACTGTGTTGAATCAGCCGACGTTAAGACGTCTTCAAAGGTTTGAGGCTCTGGTTTAGAGCCGTTTAACCACCAACCAAATTCGTCACAGTCGAGATAATCGCAATGATTTTTCTTCAGAAAAAACATGTCTCTTTAATTCTTTCAGACTTCTGTCAAACGAGAACAAAACGTCGAGTGTAAACGTTTATCAATCTTCGTAATTATCTTTACTTGTACATAACGTACGCTATATACGCGCTTTAAATACACATAGACAACGAAAATCTAATTGCAAGTCCGTATTCACACACAACTTAGTACTCTGAGAGCAATGAGCTTTTCTATAGGTGTTAATCCTTCCTCGAAGAACGGCTTGACACATTTGATACCCCCGAGACGCGACACTCGTTCGGCTTCTGTTCCGATAAACTCCGCACGGTTTTGTGGACAGTCTTATGGATGCGGCAGAATTCCCGTTCGTATAGCTTGAATTAGTAGAAAATAAATTGGCAAAAGAAAAAAAAAAATACAAAAAGAGAGAATGAACGATTAAATAATAACAATAATTAAAATCCCCCCCCCCCCCCCCCCCCCGAGCTCTGTTAGAAATTTTGTAAATTTCACCGTAAAATATCACTTGCGGTATTAGATTTTTTTTCTTTTTTTGCAATATTTATAAGATCATATTATTATAACCGATACGAAAGCAACGTTCACCATTGTGCAGAACGAGCAGTAAACTGTCTCTTACGAAGCTGGTTATATTGTCATTTCCGCTTATAGATATAGTAAAATCGTTGCCATGACGACACTAATTAAATAAATAGACTTGGCTTGGTGGGTCACGTTGAATGGCTATATGAACACCGCAAGCTATATATTTTTCTAACGTATTTGATATTGACGGTTTGTGATTTGTCATTTATGACATATACGTTTATAAATTCTCACCTATAGATACGAATAATTGATTTATAAACTGTATTGTAGAACGAGTTTTTTTTTTTTTTATTTTAAACTGTGATGAAAATTTTTCAATACATAATTATAACGCGTTATATCTTCACGCGAATCCTACTGTTATACGACTGAACGCGTACGACTAGCTACTTATGTCTCATAAAGACCTCAGAGATAAACCGGCAAACTAACTGATAAGAAAAATGAGAAGTTTGAACCGCGATAAGTTTTACTATATAGACAGTAAGTTAGAAAGCTGACGAATTCAATTATGCGTCATGTAGAGGATCGGTTCAAAAGTCGAAATTTTGATACCTGTTTTTCTTTTTTTTTTGATAATAGACGTCGTTTCGAAAAACCGATGAATCATCGTATGGCTAAAAAATTAAATACAATTTTCTACATCTTTTGAGTCAATTGTCGTAAATTTATCGATTCTCTTTGTTTAACAAATAATTATAGTGACCTAAGGATGTTATCGTAATATATCGATTTTTCTTACTGACCAAATTCGCTAATATCTAAATAAATCATCGAGGCAATATCTCATCAACAAGATCAATAATAAATAATAACAATTTAATGATAAATTAATTATCTTTCTGTCTATAGTAGATCAATCTTGTTATAAAATCGATATTGGATGTTTGTTTCGTTTATATATATTTTTTTTTCTTTTCAACCGAATGAATGATCATTCGGAGATATGTAGTGTAAGTATTATAGATTAGATCTCGAAGTTCACTTTATGAAAAATGATACGTTGTAAAAATGTTGATTTCGTCGTAAAAGTGGCGAATTTTTTTTCGTATGCGATGTTCGTATACCTTTTTGCATCCCTTGCGGTATGTTACGCATACATACATATATATATTAAAGTGTATCGAACGACCTAAAATGAAAAATGAACCACGTGAAAGAAGGAAAGTTTTCACCCTTTTCTATACCATTTATTTTTATTTTTTTTTATTATCTTTGATAATTTATGTCGAATGATGAAAATCTGAAAAATAAAAATAACAGATGGGAAAAGACATAAATTTTAGACTCAAAATTTAATTGACAGAAATTTGAATTCCACACGCTTTAATTGCGATGATAAAATCGATGCAATTATTGTTGTATTTAGCTGGGGCTCAGGTTATTATAGCTGCAATGTAGATAAGGTATATTAGTTGCTTACCTGAGTTATTGAGTTAATAGCAAGAAGTCAGCATTTGGTCTTGGGGTAAAACGCATCAATGATGACCGGTACTATGGTATTCGAGTATTCGAGACTGATTGCTGACTTTAATTTTTTCTGAAAACATTTTTTCATATCAAAGGTCAATATTTGAATGATCTTTTTTCAATCTAATTAACTCCATCGAATTTCTATATTCATTAAAATTCATTTATTTAATAACAAGAATGCATTTATTGCACTTTTATATCTTCTCTTTATCGCTTTAGTTATCAGTTAAAAGTGCAATATCTCTGATATCATGACGCCTACGTAGGTGTAGGTACCTACCTCACACCGTCAATAAACTGCGCCTTCTTCGCTGAGAAATTCTCAAGTCGAAGTAGGTAACATATTCGTTAGATTAGTTCAACAAATGACTTTAAATATGGGTGAAGTTTCAATTGAATCAAAGAAATCGTAATCATCGAAATTATCAAAAATTTGATTATTCATTTCTTTCAAACGTCATCAAGGAAATAATCAAAAATCTGATGGATTCGATGGAGAATAATTTTGGAAAATTATTGACATTTAAATAAGATTGAGTGCTGTTGATAACGAGCTCTAAAAAAGGTTAATCAATCAAGTCGAGATTTTTGTGAAATGTATTTCTTGTGAAATTTTCGCTATCATGAACGATGATTGATATTCCAATATTTTGAAATATTTTTTAACCATCCTTAAGCACATGCTTTGCTATAATTGGACTAGATGAAAATTTCTTTAGTATAAAATGACCAATTTGTCAATAAGCAAAATCATGGATCCTGTCAGAAAAGCCGTTTAAAAAATCGATCATATATTTTATTTAAATGAAAATGAAAATTGCAGTGAAATCATCAATTTCTAGAGCATTAAGAAAATTAATTATCGTTTAGAATGACAGCTTCTTAGATATAAACACAGAGACAAATCATTCACTCACCGTTCCATGAGACTATAATAAAGCCTCGATATTTCTAAGGGTGTTTTTTCCTGAGATTGAAATCAGCGGTACCCCAAAATTCTTGGTGTCAAATCCACCATATCGTAAGGTAAAGGGCCCAGTTATTGACCGTGGCCTAGTTTCTGACCTTTTCAGCTCCTTTTCTTAATAAAAAAGAACATTCTTCTCCAATTCTGAAATGAATTGTACCAAAAAATAAAAGGATTCATTCTGTGCATAATTGATTACAATTAAAATTGAATTTTCAATAATATCTAAGTAAAAAAAAATCTTAAAGCTCAAAGTGACGGTAGATGCCGTTTTTTCCTCTAACTCCAAGCAGTATCGCTAGAGTGCCGTGCAAGTCGTACCGGCGTATTTTATATCATGTAAGTATTGAAATTAAGTAAGTAAAATATTAATAGGTCATAAATTGATTATGTTTCTGATAAAAAATATAATAACACATATAAAAAATACTATAATTATTAAAATATGGGGGTCAATAACTAGGCTCACTTTTGATAGGTATGTTACAGTTAGTGACCCTCAAATTCTAACCTCTTACAATCAAAGTTACGTGTCTGCTTACATCCATATAAACTATGAAAATGTAAATATTATATGATTATTTCTTATTTTGGGTAACTTTTAATTGTTATGATATTAAAAAGTATGAAGAAATTGTATTTGAAAAGTGTTATTGTGAAAAAAAAATTTCAATGTTAAAGTAATAAATGTTATCATAATTTAAACGTTAGAATTCACATTGTTATTGATATCATAATTTATATTCTGAATTCATTTTATAAATATTACATGATTTTTAAAAAAAAATTTATTTAGGAGTCCGAAGAGAAAAAGGTCAAGCTATGAAAAAAATAAATTAAAATTTGTTAAAAATAAGAAAGGTTCAGATAGAAATAATTGAATAAATTGAATATTACTATTTTCTTTTATACTTTTGATATTCAATAAAACTATTTTGAAGAAATAATATTAATTATTACTTGTTTATTTATAATAAATATTTCAGTTTTATCAACAAAATGAATTTAATGTGTTCAAATTTGATAACAATCATTATTATTAATACTATATCTTTTTCAAAAGACTAAGGTCAATAACTAGGCCACTTGAGGGTCAGAAACTAGGGCACGAGAATTTTCAAGGGTCAGAAACTAGGTCCTCTGAGATCTATTTTTGAAAAATTAATTAGAATTATTGATTTATTTCTAATGATTGAAACCTTCATACTATCTTGTTCAGAGAATACGAAACTGATCGATGAAGTGGTTATTTTCTTTTCAAGTTTAATTTTATAATTTATATTTCAAAATAACCTCAACTGCGACTCTTAAAAGGTCAATAACTGGGCCCTTTACCTTATATGTATGATTTATACGAATAAATTATATGCAACGTGTCTTGAACTTTTGTTAAAAACTCTTCATTTCGTAAGGGTAGTAAAACTAGATACAGACGTTAAAAGAAAAACTGAGTGAGTAAAGCGCCTGCGCTGTTTTTGGGTAGATACGATATTCTACACCCCGCAGCAGTGACAGTGGCGCCTTCACGGCACCCTTGAAGTTATAGGGTGTGGATCGATAAGCACACGCGGCCTCTTTCCCTAAAAGCGTTGTAAACCGTGGTTAGCCCCCGATGCCAATAGCGTACGCACATCGTGGAGGAAAACACCTACCGTGTATCGCCTGCGAGAGGGTAGTTTTTTTTTTCTTCTTCCCTTCACCCCACGTTTAATTAAAATACGCGTTATTTTTTCTACATAAAATACCTGGAGGATACAGCCGCGCCGTAATTATTCCGGTTTAAATTGAGGGCTGGATTAGAAAATAAAGATAAAATAAATTTAAAAGAAAAAGAAAAAGAAAAAAAAAACAAACAAACCGCAAATCTCCAGGTGGTGATTTTCTTCAAGGATATGGAACCCCGGGGTGACCTATCGAACGCTTTAGAAAAGGGTTCGGGTCTTGGGTTAAGGTTTGGGTTTCGATTTCCGGAAACGGACGCGTCGGACGCCCGCTAAAACATGGCTGCTACATCGTGGGGGATTCCCTCATGGCGAGGGTTAAAGAAGACGATGGGTACAACAATTTTACCCCTCGCATTCATCAGCCTCATTTTTATCACCCCATTACCATTGGCCGGGGCAGAAAAAAGCAAGGAATGTAAGTAGGAGATTTTTGGCTTTTTATAAAACTGTAGAAAACCATTGGCGAATGTATTTATTCCTCTTTGCGATTCTGCGCACCATTATTTCACCCTTGTATAATAGCCGATAACATTTATCGCGAAATTCTGATTTAACATTTATTTTAAATGTTTAAAATTAAGCTGTTTGTCATTATCGAGCTTTACTCTACTTCCAAGACACGCGACTGCTTCTGCACTCCTCACTCGTCTGCACGCACACTTATTCCACTATTCTACCCCAATCTGTGAACAACAAAGTTTAAGTTTTTCCATGAAAATCTTGTAACCAAAACTTAAACTAGATATTACTTTTTTCTCCACGGATATATATTATATAGGTACATCATATTATGGGATAGTAGTGGGGCACAACGTACACCCCTAAAAGAGTTTTTTTTGATTTTATACAAAATCAATCAATTTTTCAAATTTTATTCTCACTTATGTTAGTTACGTAGGTTTAATTGTGAGTAGAAATAAAATTTGAAAAATTTATTGATTTTAATAAAATTATATGGGTCCGTGTTATGCCCCGCTTTTCCTTAGATATTTATATTGTTTTTTCAGTTTTTTTTCTTCTCTTTTCTTACATTAGAAAATTTTCAACCCTCTACTTCATCGCTAAAAACCTTACCGGATTTTACAAGCATCTGCACGATCTCAGCCCGATTACACGCATGGCTTTACGGTTCACGATTCAAATCCGATCATTGAACAGTATTAGGTTTTTTTTTTTTTTTTTCTTTTCTCTTCTAATCATTCATCCATGAACACCCTTCGACAGATTTATGAATACGTTTTTTAATCCGAATGGGGGTGAAAAATTATTTTCTCTAGATATATATATATGTATATGAATAATATAGCGTTAAAAATGTTAAAACTTCACCGCAATGCTTTGACAAAATTTAAATTTTCAAACGAATAATAAATGTAGCAAAAGTACGAAGTCCTTTTGAGAGGGTATGATAACTCCTCGTCTTTAATCAGGCTAATTTTAAAAAACATTCAGGGTTTTGGTCCGAGCTGGTAAATACTACGCGAGTTGGACATAAACGAGACCCTCGGTTTTTCAAGTGGGTAAAAATAAGAGGAGGAATTTTTTATTTTTTTCTTTTTTCAAACTTTTTACCCCAACCGAGGTTTGATATTGTGCGAAATTGTTGAGGGTACCAGCCAATTGCGATAGCTTGGCTTACTTTCATTAATATTCTCGCAAGTGAGAGAAGAGAAGAGAAGAGAAGAGAAGAGAAGAGAAAAGAAGAGAAGAGGAAAAAGGTAAAGGAATGCTAAAGGCTTTGGCATTTAGCGAGTGATACTCGAGGTTTGCTCGTTTATATTCGCGTAAGGGTTTTGTTTTTGATTACGTAATACAATTTTCGCACACGAAGCACATTAAAATTCCAAACAAGAAGGAAAAGAAGGAAAAGAGAAAATAAAATAAAAAAAATAAAATGAAAATAAAAATAAAACGAAGATACGGTTTATTCAACGTTTGCTGTGGTTAGGATATATCGGGGGTAGGTGTAGGTATAGGTGTGGTACCTCTTCGTGAAAGGTTAAGTAGTTTAACGCGCGATAAAATTCATTTTTATTATATTATTACCTTATACCTCTCAATGTTCGAGAGATGCGATATCAGAGTGGCTTAATTATAACTCTTTAACGTAAGCCTAAAATCCTGTTGAATATTTACCGAGCTTTTACTCAAAGGGTGAAATTTAATAATACCTACTTACACAGGGCTAGCTATACCTCGCTTATCGTATTATTCTTTCTATGATATCTTCAAAGTGGTTAATTATTGCGGTTTTAAAAATATATAATAAGCAGATCAATTTCAGGATATATCTACATAACATATAATATATTTCAACCCTCATCTCCTCTCACTCATATTCGATTCGATCAAGAGCAGAGGGTGCTGAAAAAAGAAAAAAAAAATCTCTAAAGGTTTTGAAATTGTGAACACAATTTTGAAAATCAAGTGTATGGTGGAGTAAACAGTTTGAAATTTCATTCGATAACTGTTGGTCAGATTTCAGGATTGAATTTATGGTAGAATCCCGTTTCACCACAATCATCATATTTCATTAAATAATTTATTGTTTAAACCGAGTAATAAAACTACGCCCTTTACTTTATTTTATGCGTATATTTTGGTTGATTGGTTTGAAAAAGTAAATTATTACGAAATAATTTATAAAATTGAATTAAAACTATACGAAAAAACGAAGATATATATACCTATATCAATTTTTTTTAAACCCTATTATTCAATTTTTGCTACACTCAAAAATCTGAAACTTTGAAAAAAGTTTAACTAAATAGTTTCACCATCGAACTTAGGCGAAAGCTCGTTGATCCAGAGTTAATTAAGACCGTAGCGAGTTTCGTGTTGTTTTTTGATCCTCAAGTTTGAAACTTACTAATCCATGAGCTTATGGCCTCATAACGGTTCCCTCAGATTATAAGTTTCTCTGGGTTACACATCATGCCTTGCATTACAAGACCTCCTCCTTCATCTTCATCTTCGCTTTAATCTTCACCTCTAATTCTTCACGGTCCATCTGCAAAAGGAGGGCCAGAAGGGGGAGTGAAATATTACTACCCGGTTTTTTTTTTCTTTTTTTTTTTTATCCCCTCAAAAACCCTCGTCAAAGGGTCTTTTGACAGCCACGCGACTTCTTGTCGCGAACTCTGCACCTAGCAAGAACTTATACTGTATGAAACCTAATGGCAGACCCAGACCCAAGAGCCCGAGGTAGGGACTAGTTTTACGCAAAGAAGACTGGGATTATCTAGAACCGTACGCCCCCGAAAGATTTTGCAGGTACTTAGGAAGCGCAATATCAAATACAAGAAGCTAGGTTCAGCTAGGAGAGAAAAAAAAAAAAAGACATTATAATTACCACTAAAAACCACCCTTATAATAAGGTGTATGTCTATTAGGGTGGTTCTTAGATACCAAATTGATGAGTGAAGTATGGCAACCTTCAGACAAAAAATAAAAAAAAATTGTCCCCTAATATTAGATTTTTTTTATAAATTCTAACAGGTGCCAAAAGAGTCCTGAAGTTTTCCCGTTTCTTCTTTGTTTTTTCAACTTCCCTGCCTTCCTCGTGAAATTTTACTTCGGAAACGACCTTCAGAATATAAAAAAAAATCCCATCGTAAGGGTGCTGATCGAAACTTCTAATATTTTCGCGTAAAATTGTGCAAAAAAATCAGGCTCAGGGGCTAACATCATAGACAGATTGACGGAAAAAATTTCCTTGATTTTTTTCTATACAGTGGAATTTTTTGGAGCAAAATTGACCCAAAATCGAATGGGAAGAAAAAAAAAATCATAAGATCCAATGTTATTTAAACGAGAAACTTCGAACCTCTTTAGGCACCTATTGGAATCCTTTTAAAAATCTAATATTTAGGGACAATTTTTTTTGATTTTTTGTCTGAAGGTTGCCATGCTTCACTCGTCGAGTTGGTATTTAAGGACCACCCTAATGTCTATACTATATAATATAAATCTTCGAACCATTCAAAGAAATACATTGAAGCGTTCAATCGTATTCTTAAATTAATGAAGCGTAGCGCTAGCTTTACCCCCAAGGGTTAAATTTCGGTTGAAGACCACGGGGATTTTGCGGCTAGAGGTTTGGAGGCCGAAAGTCCGAGGGCATTAAACCGCGTATATCGCGGTGTTAGAATCGGGTTAAGCCGCTTGAAGTGTATATATATATATATATCTATATAGAGAATAGAAGAGCAAATTTAAGGAGTGAAGTAGGTACTGGACTACTGGAGCCTAGGGAACCTTTGGGATGAGTTTATTAGGCCTCGTTCAGGGTAGAAAAGCCCTGCGAAGCGTAGGTCAAGTAGGAAAGGAAGGCAAAGGAAAGGAAAGGAAAGGACTAAATAGTCTCAAAGTATACCCCATCTGACCAACTATACGTTAGGTATATAACTTTACCCCGGATGGTCAAAAGCGACCGGTCACTTGCTGACAAACTAATTGCCACCAAGAATTTGCATAACTATACACACACGCGCAAATGACATTTACCATACCACCCACACTTCGTTGACTAGGCTGTTAATTACTCGCACATACGTATGTAGGTACATTTTCGTACAATAATTTCTGTCAGAGGGTAACAGGACCCCGGAATTCTAATGGTCAAGATATAAGACAGAGGTATAAGAAATAAAGAGAATGGATTAAAGGATGGTTTTTTTTTTTTTTATTTCTCTATCGAGAGATGGAAAATTTGTACCTTTTTGAAAATCCATATCGTAAAACAAGTACCGAATAAAAATAACGTGTGTATGGGTATAAATATAGTATATATCTAACGATGGGCAACGAGACGGTGATAAATTGGACAAAGAGAAGAGGGTAAAAGGGAAAAAAGGAAAAAGGGAAAAGTAAAAAAGGAACAAAAATAAAATCAGAGTAACGAGAGAGGTTTTAGAAATAAAATATAAAAAGCGAAAAAAAAAAAAAACGAGAAATAAAACTGATGGTGTGAAATATGTGGGACATTTAAAAGCTCCGTACTGCAGGACTGTTATCAGTTCACGATATACTACTATATCGACGTAAATAATAGTAGTTTATTATAAACTACTCAACAAAATTAAAGGCCCCCCCCTAGCATAAGCTGCCATTTTCAGACGCCTTGACCGAGTCAGCTGAAATTTGTACCAGGGCTAGTCCAAAGTGTTTCAAACTTGGCCTTAAAGCCGATTTTCTGTATCTTCAAGGGTTGCGATGTGGCAGTCCGAAAACCAACCCTCTGCGTAAAATCAAAGTCACAGGTCTGTGGCACCGGGTTCCAACACCGATTTTGCGCCCAAAAAATGTTTGAACAACTCTTGGTCGAGCCAGACGGTTCGGTCTACTGCTGAATCATGCACCCTCGCCAATTCAACCCCTTCGTTCCCATCCCTCCATCATCCGAGGGTAAACAAAACATTTTAACACATTTTCGAGCATCGGAGACACAAAGGTGTTTCCGAATCGTTTTTACGGTTCAGCCGAGCACTTGCAACCCACCCGCTCCTGAGCAACTGCAACCAACCCCTGAACAACCCTTAGCCTAGCGGTAACTTTTCACTCATTTTTTTTCAAACATTTTTTGGGCGCAAAATCGGTGTTGGAACCCGGTGCCACAGACCTGTGACTTTGATTTTACGCAGAGGGTTAGTTTTCGGACTGCCACATCGCAACCATTGAAGATACAGAAAATCGGCTTTGGGGCCAAGTTTGAAACACTTTGGACTAGCCCTAGTACAAATTTCAGCTGAATCGGTCAAGGCGTCTGGAAATGGCAGCTTATGCTAGGGGGGGGCCTTTAATTTTGTTGAGTAGTTTAGTTTCGACGTAATACTGCGTACATACGTAGAAAAGAAGTAGAAAAAAAAAAAGGAGACGGTCTGGTCTCTCTTTAATAATTATTGATATTTTTGATAGGCTTTTTTTGAAACGTGAAATTTCAACAATAGATCGGATATAAAATGAACATCGTATATGGGGAACAAAAAAATCACAATGGTGTTTCTAGTTCGTGGAAATAATAATCTATTTTAATGTATAGCGTAAAATTTTCTGATACAAGTATCTAACAACTTACGGATGCGTATAAGTTTACGCTTTTCGCGAAAATTATATAATTGTTTTACAAACTCTACCAGTTTTCTGCAATCTCACATTAGCAGCGACTGAAATGATACATAGACCCCCCCCCCCCCTTCCTCCCTCGGTTTTCTAGTCTCGAGAAAATATCTCGTGGGGCAAGTTGTCAGATGCAATTTGTACTGAGGTAAAGCTGTTCGGTACAGAGCATAGAGCATATATATATATATAGTAGAGTACCGCGAAGTTTAGGGAGATAATAAACTTCTCCTGTTTATCACGTAGCTAGGTACTGCTGCTGCTTATAATAGATATAAACTTTTTTTTTTTTTTCTTTTTTAGAGAACTACGTAATTAAATAATAATTAGAAAAAAAAAGAAAAGAAAAAAAAAATTGTGACTTTACGACGTGTTACGATAGGCCATGGTCTGTGACCGTCGAACATAGCGAGCAAAGTCATAGTTTATTCTTCACAGTATAAAACGCCTTTGTGTACGATGAAAACGTGACACAAGGAGCTGGGACTGTGGTGGTAGTAGTGATTATTTCTGTCTACCCGTTAGGGGGACCGACCGAAATTTTTTAGCTACGAATTCTCGATCGCGGAGAGGTTTGAACCGACGCTCGAACCTACTCCGAGACTTACGAACCCACGCGCTTGAGACCGCGTGGCTATCGATACTCCCGTTTCACATTGCGAAAAATACTTTTATCTTGTCTAAAAACTCTATGATTACTTTTTGTTGAAATAAAAAAAAAAAAAAGTAAGAAAATTTTACCAAATAGAGGAAAAGTGTTTTTAGAAAATTAAACATAAATTTTCAAAACTATTAACAAATAAATTTTTTTTTTAATTTTTTTCTAGCATAATTCACATATTTTCGTTGATAGCTGATAAACGGCTGAAACTAGAAAAAATATTTACATAACAAATTTACAGAAAATTTAATTCTCTATAAGAAAAGTCCTATTGTTTTATTGTCTAGAATTGATAGTTTAGAAGATAGAGAGACTTGAACGTTCATAAAAAATTATAAATATTTTTATAAATAAAAATACATGTGAAACAATTCGAGTTGTACTTACTTAGATCACAATGGGGATAAATTCCCTGCGTGTTAATCTTCATTATAAGACGATATCATCAAATGCAGTTGAGCATTAATAGATAATTGAGAATAAAAAATAAAAATAAAATCGTTAGATTTACAAGCTTTTTAAATACATATGAAAATTTCAAAACTGTTTAGATTGATGTTAGAATTCTCGTTAGAATTAGAATTAAGGGCTTAAACTTTGAGGAAATTTCTTTTCGATTAGATAAAACAACATTTCGTCAATGGTGAGTGAAAAGAAATAATAATAAAAAAAAAAAGAAAATGCTTCGTCCAAAAACGAAGCACCCTAATATTATACAATTTTGTATAGCTATATATACCTATGACGAGCATTAAATAGCCAGAGTGCACAAAGGTCGCTTGTTCTCAGCCTGCTATAGTATACCTGCAGGTTCTAGAATATAGTAATTCCCTTACCCCTCTATTTCCTCGGTCTTTGGTACAATACTCGTAGTCTCTGATCGGGGTAAAGCCTTGCCTTGCCTTTCCTTGCCTTGCCTTCCCTCGCCTCTCTCAACGAGCAACCCTTTGTCTGAAGAGTTCCGCATTGAACGGTGAAACTTACGATACGACAAAGGGCTTCTTCGCGGTAGATAAATCCACGGGGAAAATTCAATTTTCAACAAACAAATATCTCACTATTTTTCATATATTTAAAACAGAAAGAAGACAAAATAAAAATGAGAAATATTCGAAAATACATACATATGTATAAAGCAGATGTATGTACAACTTAGGTACATATAAATATATATATATATATATATATATTTTTTTTTTATGGGCTTATCTTTCTCTCCCTCGGGGTACCTACTGCACTGTATTCGGTATTTCATTGTGTTTGTTCGTTCGTGCGCACTAGACTGTTACATATTGTGAAGCTTACCTGCTAGTTTCCCGATGCACATCTATAAAATACGCGAGTTGCATTACTAACGCGATTTCTTTGCCTGAGATAGTATATCTATATACGCGTATATGTTTCGTGAATTGTAAAACTAAAATTTCGAAATATTTTTTCCCAATCTCGCTTTGTAGAAAAGCTTAAAGAATGTAAAACAAGGAAAGAATCGAAAGAATACAACAACAACAACAAAAAAAAGAAACATTTGAAATTTTACTCAAAATTTCGTTAAAGTAAATAGAAAAAATCTAATTATATACACGATGCACTTTAACAAGGCCAATTGTAAAAGTTTGAATTAAGAAGAGCCGAGTAAAGTGACAAGTTTTCTTCTAGCTTAGAAAAGCTCGATGCTATATATTATATATAGTTATATATACAGGTAATTCTTCCGATAGTAATTTCTGTAGTTCTGTACGTCGGTTTGTATATAGCCAGGAAAGTTTTCTACCCGCCAATCGTTAATTGCCAATTAACACCAATCGTTTCGTTTCTCCTACAGTAATAGTGGTTCACAGTCGATGAAGCATCTTCTGGCACTATGGCGTGAAAAATGAACAGAAGAAAAAAAAAAGCTGCGTTGATGATTAGTGAATTTCTTTCTTTTATTTAATTATTATTTATTTATACATGCAGCATATTATATTATTTATACCTGTAAAAATTTAGGACTAATTATTTAGTTATAACTATTTAGTTATAATTATGCGAAACACTGTACGGTTTAAATAAACGATGATTAGCACTATTAGGTAGGAAAACTGCAGGTGGTAATATATAAACTCACCTTTAGCAAAAACCTCCTCTATACGCGCCATAAAAGCACTTGACTCTATACTCATTCCCTCGTGCTTCTGGATCTGCATAATTAAGATACTCTGTGAATGACTCGAACATACCCCACAGCGTGTACCTACTTCCGGTGCTTAAATACCAGTACACAAGTTTTCAAAACGAAACTAATTAAAATATATATATATACATGTATATAAGTATGGAATATATAAACGTTTAGTTATTTTCTTAACTAGTCGAGTTTCGACATTTTCATATTTGATTAAGACCCGCACAGCATCCCTTAGAAGATCTGATTCTGATGAAACGAAAAAACGAAAGGATCCACTTTTTTATCCCACAAATTTTAAAGGACCTTTAATTTTTACGAGTTTGATAATTCAGACAGAGAAATGCAACAGCATTTTGAACAGCTCTTGATTTTTCTTTCGAAATAATTCGCGAGTCTTGACTCTGCCTCGCACCCTGTCTCGAGCAATGTAAGATATACATTAGTACATACATATAGTATATGTAACAGGTATATCTGTACCAAGTTTTAGAATTATAGGATACTAGGAGCAAGTTATGCAAAGTGGGCAAACTTCAAAGGAGATTTGTGGCTTTTGAAAGCATCGCATCGGTTTGATTTATCTTTATATAAGGTAACTAGGAAGGCTTTGTATAGTTCCAATTCCAACTTGTTGCACTATTTATTATTTATTTAAAGAAAGTATAATTAGTTAAGGTAATTATGATAGGATTTGAGGATGCTGATAAGCAAATAGTTTAGTGATTAGTGTGGCGTGATTTTCATTTTTGTTAAACCACAAAAGCGATGTGAGGTAGTTTTTAATTATTCTATAAATCAACGTTTTCAGATTCACTGTGGAATGTAGGATTTTTAACGCTCGTCACTGCTTCTTTGTAGAGAGGATTTTGATGCTAAAAAATATAAAGAATGAAAAACTAGTGTTGGAATTTTCTGTTATGATTAGGAGGAGAGGAAATAACGAAGCGTTGTCTTACCTGCCCCCAATTAGCCAGTGAACTGTCTTTCAAAAATTTACGATATTCCTTCGCGTCATGCGTGTGCATAACGAGCTTCCAAATCAAAAGGGTCAATAATCCGAGTACCAAAGTCAGTAACACTATACCGAGGGTTGCAGCTGGAAAAATTATGTCAATCGTTAAAATGGATTGTGAAAAATCTGCGAGTACTGAGCTGAAGAGCCAAATTCTTACCGAGAAAACTACCGATTACAGGAAAATCCTTCTCTCTTTTCGCATAAATCGTAATAACCTTGTTGTCTTTATCATCGTCGTAAGTGTACGTGAAGACAAACGTTGAACCATCATCACCTGCGATCCGGCAGATGTGCTCTTCTGGTTTTTTCTTATCCGGGTCTTCCTCGATCTCATCGACCTGCGGCAAGAGAACAGAATATCGCCCATCATTTATTATTGATGACAAAATTTAAGCTGTGTTATAGATAAAAATAACTGCGATTTTTTCCTTCTCGTTTATCGGACAAGACTTTCCGAAGAAGTAATGGATTCATGGGTTCTTTTCGCTTTACCTACCCGCACAATTTTCATAGAACATTTCAGGCAACTCTTGTCTTCCTCGTACAACTTCCCCGATTCGTGGACTTGGCACTCGACGCAATCCTTGAACTCGTCGCACCGTTGGCTGGGGCATGTCTAGAATAAAATCAATGTTGAAGATTTGGAAATATCGGTGAAATTTTGAGGTGATTATGATATCCTGATAAAAACAGCAACGCACCTGACATTCTTCGCAGAATTTCCCGTCCCTCCCCATTCCTTTATCGCAGTAACATCGTCCGCATTTGCACTCTCCTGCACCACTGCATACTTTTGCATTGTCACCAGGTGGAAGACACAGCTTTATGTCGTCTCTGCAGTCGCAGCTGGGTCCACCCCATCCGGAGTTACACTTGCACTCTCCACATTCGCAGCGTCCGTTTCCTCCGCAAAGCTGAAAAACAATTTCGAGTACATTTACCTAGACATCTAACGTAATCTGTCATAATGCACGATGATCGATACCCTGAACTGTGCTCATACCTTTCCATCAACGTATCTGCATGAGAAGTCGTCACACTGGCAGAACTTTCCATAAAAATGCTGCTCGGAATTTCCCAACTTGTCACAAGTGCAGCTCCCACATATACAGCTTCCATGACCACTGCAGTCCATGGAAGAATTGTCCTTCCTACAACTGTCCTTATCATTACTTTCCATAGCCTTGGCACCTTTGCACTGGCATGACTTTCCGTGAAAGCCCTGATCGCAGGAGCAAACACCGCAGTCGAGAACCCCGCTGTTGTGACATACCTCCGCTCGGGGTGCAGTTTCTCCCTAAAATAATTAGAATAAATTGCACAACGTGAAAACTTCTTTCGTGAATTGATCGGCTCGTTAGTTTTTGTACGAATAAAATAATCGTCATCCGATTATTACTACAAGAAAAAATGTTTTAGAAATGATTCAAGAATGAGACGACCGGGTTACCTTGTCAACATTTTTTGAGCATTCACAGCCACACAGTAACTCAATGTTCACGATCATACGTTCGCGAATACCTTCTGGTTTTATCTCAATGATCTGGTGCCAGTCTTCTTTGCGCTGCGGACAGTCTATAGCCTGAGAAATAAAATAAAAATCAAAAAAATGATTTTAGATTGCAGTTGGTAAAAGAGAAAAGAACTAAGGCAATACCAGACCTTGATCGCAACTTCGAATTCAATGGTGTCATTGACGCGAATACCGTCACATTTATCCGTCTCCAGAAGTTTTCCATACTTTTTTGTACAACTGGAGAAAAACGTGACGTCCAGAAAATCGAATGTTGAATTGCTTGTCATTTTTAAGGATCGTACAAGTTTCTAAAACACAACAAACAATCATCCATAATGCAAAAACTCACGCAGCCTAATAAAAAAAAAAAAAGCTTTCAAACCTCGTACTGCGCACTGATCAATTGTATAACGTTGTCCGATCTCGCGTCAAAAATACCGACCGAAGATCCTTGGATGGCAGTTTGCACCGCGTCATACATCGCCTTGTACTGTCTAATTGTTGCAAAAATAATGTTGATGTTGTGCTTTGTCGCCTGTCGGTTAATCTGCAGTATGCAATAATTTTCGCATTTAAATATCGTATAAAAAATTCTCGGATACGATAATCGCTACATACCTGGCCAATTGACGGAAAATCTTGAAGCTCTGCATGGCTGTAATATCCTGACGCGTTTAAGTGACACTCTTCATCATTTGGCTTAGGTAATCCTGCGAGCTTAGTGCACAAGTATTAAATTAAATAAAATTAGTCCAAGTTAAATTTTTCATCTAAATTTTCGTTATCCAAAAATACTTTTACCTTTCCATCGCCAGCTATGTGAGGTCGTTCGTCACTGACATAAACAAGAAGATGACGAGCATCTAATCTCCAATTAATATCTTTTGTACAAACTATGGCCTGCATTATACCGTCGAAACCACCCTCAACGTCGTCCCAATTTCCAGTCACCGGTGAATCACGGACGTTTTTCTGAAAATAAAAAAAAAACGATTACTTTCAGTTTATTGCATTCACTATTATCCTCGCAGAATGGATACTCACTTGAAATGGCCTGTAATCATCCGTCAATGGCATCTGATTTTTGTAAGAATAATGGCGATACCGATCCCTGAAATAATTATTTGGGATTTCAATAAGCAGGTTTTATATACTTAAAGAAAAACTGTAATGAAAAAATTCTGCATCTTATTACCAGAATGGTCGATCAGCACTCATGGGTCGAGCATCCTTGTCGACAAAGCTACCAAAACCTAACTGGATATTAGAGGTAATACTTTGAATTGCTTCAATAATTCGATTACCCAATAGGGAAAGGTTGTTTCGAAACGTTAACATTGAACGAGAAAGATCAACGAGAAAATATAAATCAACGGGATAATCCTCCGCTTGTCTGTACCGCATTTTTAAACGGTACTCTTCACCTGAAAAAAAAAAACGCAACAATTACTATTGCAGATTTACTTAAACGGGTTAATTTACTTATTTCATTACGCACCTCGACGAAGTTTTAAATTCACAATTTGCGGTGTGATCTGAATCTGCTTGTTTTTTTTTGTCCATGATAGTGGATCGTCCTGAATGATTTCTTCAGTGGTCGTTTGATCCTCCTTGTTACCTCCATTACACCACTGATTCTGAATTACAAGGGGATCCTGCTTGTTAATACACCGTATCGGTGGTTCCTTCGTCTGATGATCAATCTGGTTTAAAAATGTGAGAAGAAGAGAAAGGGAGATAATTTCATATCAGCTTGATATAAAATAGGAGATATAGAGATTTGGAGGGTGACAACGAATCGATTTTCTAAACACTGTTGGGAATTTTAACAGGAGTTATCGCTCACCACAATATTACACCAGGTACAATTCCGACTTCTAATACAAGCCGTGCAAGTCTCCTGGGATCGGCAATCATCCTGGGCGTTGGCTTGCTGTCCGTAGGTGAAGGCTAACGTAGACGTGAAAAGAATTACAAACGATAACGAGACGTACATCGTCGTAGATGAGGCCAACTGGAAACTAAGAATCAGTTTCTGTCCAAGCCGCGTAATGTCAAGTGGAAAAAAGGGCCGGATGTAGAGTAATCGTGACTATGGCACAATAAGGAAGTCATACCGCAAAGTGATATTCTGTATCATCGACTACCATAAGAATGCTTCATCGCAGTCATATTTTACCTCGTCTTATTTACGGAAAATATTTATCAGTATCGCATTAGATTTCGAAAATATTTCAGGAGTTTATAATAATTATTTGGTTTGTTACAAACTCTGTAGTTATTTTATATTTTTTTTTTATCGTGAATGGATGAATTTTGTTTTTTTTTTTCAATTCATTGGGTGATTGATACCTTATGGGGTCGTCTATTCTCGCGGGTCGTCGTGTTTATAAATTTTCGGAAAATTTTAGCGTGTGTTTTACTCGCTGTAATACGGACAGCAACGATCAATAATATATTTAGGTAAATTTGAAAAAAAAAAAAAATCCGACATATGAGAGATACTATCGATCATTTCGTATAGAAAAACGTAGAAATATTATCAAATAAACTATTATCCCCATATTGTCTGAAATTGAAAACATTATCAAACAGTATTACCTACTTTTTCCTTTCGCTGGTCAGGATATATAATGATCTCAGAATATGGTTTAGATCTAGATATGGTCCTGATAAAAATAACTGCAGTGCTATCTCAGTACAGTGCGATGTGTATGTTAGTATAACATTTTAAAACTTGTGAAATAAACTCATGCTCAGATAGTCGATTGCTATTTTCATTTCTATTTTTTTTTTTTTTACTTTGAATTTCGAATGGGGGACATGAAATCGTAGAATTTTGTTTCACTGAATTGGCCTACTCCCTTGGATATCTTCGGATCCTAATTAACACCATCCTATTTCGTATGAGAAAATTTATACTGCAACTAAATTTAAGAAAAATAGTCAGCCGAATATACTATTATTTTTGATTCCGGAGTTCATGAGCTTTTTTTTTTTATTATTTATTAATCATCCTAACCGATGATGGTTTTTAAATCCACATTTATACTCAGATCGAGTGATTTTTATACTTATAATCTTATGATCAAATTGTTTTATTGGAATATATTGACAATAGGCACGGTAACATTGATCGTATGATTTTCAATCTTCTTGGATTAGTGAGGATGATTAATTTAATGTACTACTCATAGAGCTTCATATGATAACTAAAATATAAGGCAGCACAAAAAGAATTCAGGAATTTTATAATTATTCTACAGATTAACTTGTCCAGATGCACGGTTAAATGTAGGATTTTTTACGGTGGTCACTGCTTCTCTGTAGAGAGGATTTTCATTCTAGAAAATATGAGAAATAAAAAGCTAGTATTGCAATTTTCAGGCAAATGATTAGGAGGAAAGAAAATAACGCAGCATCGTCTTACCTGCCCCCAATCAGCCTGTGAACTTTCTTTCAGAAACTTGTTGTATTCCCTTCGGTCATGCACGTGCGTTACGATCTTCCATATTAGAAGGGTCAAGAATCCAAGCAACAGAGTAAGTAGCACTGCGCCGAGGGTGGCAGCTGGAAAAATGATGTCAATCATGAGATGGATTGTAGAAATACTGCAGGTACTGGGCTGGAAAGCCCAATTCTTACCGAGGAAACTACCGATTACAGGAACATCCTTCTCTCTTTTCGCATGAATCGTAATAACCTTGTTGTCTTTATCATCGTCGTAAGTGTACGTGAAGACAAACGTCGAACCATCATCACCTGCGATGCGGCAGATGTGCTCTTCTGATTTTTTCTTATCCGGGTCTTCCTCGATCTCATCGACCTGCGGCAAGAGAACAGAATATCGTCGATCATTTATTATTGATGGCAAAATTCAAGCTGTGTTATAGATAAAATAACTGCGATTTTTCCTTCTCGTTTATCGGACAAGACTTTCCGAAGAAGTAATGGATTCATGGGTTCTTTTCGCTTTACCTACCCGCACAATTTTCGTAGAACATTTCAGGCAACTCTTGTCTTCCTCGTACAACTTCCCCGATTCGTGGACTTGGCACTCGACGCAATTCTTGAACTCGTCGCACCGTTGGCTGGGGCATGTCTAGAATAAAATCAATGTTGAATATTTGGAAATATCGGTGAAATTCTGAGGTGATTATGATATCCTGATAAAAACAGCAACGCACCTGACATTCTTCGCAGAATTTCCCGTCCCTTCCCATTTCTTTATCGCAGTAACATCGTCCGCATTTGCACTCTCCTGCACCACTGCATACCTTTGCATTGTCACCAGGTGGAAGACACAGCCTTATGTCGTCTCTGCAGTCGCAGCTGGGTCCACCCCATCTGGAGTTACACTTGCACTCTCCACATTCGCAGCGTCCGTTTCCTCCACAAAGCTGAAAAACAATTTCGAGTACATTTACCTAGACATCTAACGTAATCTGTCAGAATGCACGATGATCGATACCCTGAACTGTGCTCATACCTTTCCATCCACGTATCGGCATGAGAAGTCGTCACACTGACAGAACTTTCCATAAAAGTGCTGCTCGGAATTTCCCAGCTTGTCACAAGTGCAGCTCCCACATATACAGCTGCCATGACCACTGCAGTCCATCGAAGAATTGTCCTTCCTACAACTGTTTCCATCGTTTCTATGAGCAGTTACGTCTATAGCCTCGGTGCCCTTGCACTGGCACGAATTTCCGTAAAAGCCCTGATCGCAGGAGCAAACACCACAGTCCAGAATCCCTTTATCGTGACATTCCTTCGCCCGGACTGCAGTTTCCCCCTGTAACCGTTGTGAGGTATTAAAAAACCTATCGAATTGCTTCGTAAATCGATTGAGTCCTTGGAGCGTACGACATCTAAAAGCAGCCGTCACAACTCATTTTCGATTGCAATTGGCGATGAAGGAAATCAGATCAAGTTCACGATGATGATCTGTGCACTACTGTGTCTTCCTCCCTGGTCCAAGTTCTGCAGACGCATCGTTTTATTGCCCATGATATGAGAATAAGATGGGTTACCTTGAAAATTTTCTTCGAACATTCGCAGCCGCAGATCAGCTCAACGTTGATGATTACACCCTCGTTTATACCCTCTGGTTTGATTTTGATAGTCTGGTGCCAGTCTTCTTCACGCTCTGGGCAGCCTACGACCTAAAAAACAAGATTACGTGAACCAGAGCCAGTGGGGAGACTAAACATTTGATCCGACACAACACCTTCAATGCTACTTCGAATTCGACATTATTGTTCACACGGACACCACTGCATTGGTTTGTTTGCTGCAGCTCTTTCTCGGGGCTCAAACATCTCGAGAAGTATTTAATATCCACAAAATCCGATGTAGAGTTGCTCGTCATCGTGATGGTTTTGACCAATTTCTAAACCATAATAAATCATTAGCTCGAATTAAAGCGCCAACACAATCTGCTGTTCCCTTCAAACCTCATAATGGCTGCTGATCAGTTCCACAATGTTGTCCGAGGTTGGAGCAAGGATACCTAGCGACGAGCCTGGTATCATAGACTGCACTTCCTTATACAGTTCCCGGAACTCGTCAGGCACCGCGAAAATAATATTGACGTTGTTTTCGTTCGCCTGCCATTTCATCTGCTCATGATATCATATTTAGAATCTAATATCCATATCGGATGCGCATAGAAGTCATGGCTTCACTCACCTGTCCGATCGATGGGTAATCCTGAAGTTCTGCATGACTGTAATATCCCGACTTGTTCAAGTGACATTGCATGTCATTCGGTTCAGGCAATCCTGCAAGCTGAGTTACACGACGCGTTACTTATATCAAACTAATGTGATCCGAAGCTATTCTCAAATTTTCAAGTCAAAAATACTAACCCTTCCATCGCCGGCTAGATGAGGGAGGTCGTCACTCACATAAACAATAATATGACGTGCATCTGACCGCCAACCGATCTCTTTTTTGCAAACCATGGCCTGCATTACAGCGTCAAATCCACCTTCGGGATCATCGGAATTTCCATTTATCTTAGCCAATTCAATCTCTGCCTGTAAAGACCGGTTTGATGTTTTCTTCACTTTTATATTATGGTTAAACGGTTATTCAAGAATCAGTTACTCACCACGAATGACGACGCTTTATTCGTCATTGGTAAATGGTGTTTGAACGAATAATGTTGAAACCCATCCCTGAAACGAAGTGGGTTCTCATAAGCAAGTCATGTGATAAAAGGAAATGCAACATACCCGAGGGTTTATACATTTTTGTTTTATTACCATCTCGGCTTATCGGCAACCGTTGGACGAACGTTTTTGTCTATGAAGCTACCCAATCCCACCCGAAAGTTAGCAGTGAGTTGCGTCATCGCTCCAACTATTCGACTTCCCAGCCTTTTGAGCTGTTTCCAAAAAGGTCCCATTGAATATGAATAATCAGCGACTAAATAAAGATCGACAGGGTAATCTTCGGCTTGTCTATACTGCAGTATGAAACGATACTCATCACCTGAAATGACGTGGATGTATTTTAATTGTTTCATGTGCTATATAACATATACGATACACGTTAACCGCGATAAACACCTCGACGAAGTTCCACATTGATCTGTTGCGGCTTGATTTGGATTTGCTCGCCTTTTTTTCCGGAATACAGTTCATTGTTCTTAATGACTTTGATTTTCTTCATACGGTTCACCTGCGTTCCACCATCACACCACTGTGCGAGAGGAAGATCATGCCGATTGACACACCGTAACGGTGGTTCTTTCGCGTGGTCATCAACCTGACGCGAAAAAATAAGATCGAAGAGAATCGAAAATTCGGTATAAATAGGGAGAAATACAGATTAAGATTACGCTTTAAGAAACAGTTCTCTATCCGAGGTATCGAATTTAAACTCTCACCACAATATCACACCAGGTACAATTTGGACTCCTAATACAGGCGGTGCAAGTCTCCTGTGATCGGCAATTATCCATAACATCAGTCTGCTGTCCATAGGTGACGGCCAACGTTGACATGATAAGAATCACAGTCCAGGACGAGACACGCATGTTTACGGCGGAATCCTAAAAGGAACTGAAAGATTGACTAGAACTTTTCCTTGATATATATATGGACCACGAATGTCATCAAATGCCGAAGAATGGGGCGGCGAATTCCTGTGGAATACCAACTACGCAAGCGCAACTTGCTAAATTTATTATTATGAAATAGTTTTTAAAGCATTTGCCAGTATTTGATAATCATTATTTGAATTGCTGCAAGGTGTGCAGTTTTTTTTTTATTTATTTTTTTATCGCGATCGAACGGGTAAATCTTTTGTTAATTTTGTATTATTGGTTCAATCGAAGATTTCGCACGAGTTAGAATATTTTGCAATCAGTCACAAACAGAGTTGTGAGCCATCAATTACTTCAGTAATACGATAACCGATTCGATTATTCATGACATTTGTATTATGTAGTTGAACATTTTTTTAAACTAATGGTAATTGAAAATGTAATGGAATTACATTTCTAATTGCAATAATCACAACTCTGGTCACAAGTAGGTGATGGGGAAATTTTCTGAATAAATATTCTTTACATTTTGTTTTAAATTCAGAATATCTTGCAGATAAATCAGAGGTTTTTTTTTTTTTATTCTTTAGCCAGGATTTTTCCTGCTTTCTTTTATCCCGTTGAGTAAGAATAAAACGATGTTAGGATGTGGTTTTTATTCATACATAGCCGTTTTGATAAGTAATGAAGAAATTTCAAAGTTGGAAAATTGACATATTTCCATGCTAGGATAATATTTTAATACAGTAGAAAATCTATGCTTGCCTAAATCGTTGATAAACCGTTTTTCCTTTTGACTTAAACTTCGAATCTGGAGAAAGAAGATATCAAAAAATATGACGATAACACAACACTGCAGCATTGGCTCACGCTCTGGTTTTCTTGAAATCGTGTCTGATACAGAAACAAAAAAAATCACGCTGTAATTTCATGAGAAAAACAGTCAGTCGAATTCAACATTGTTCAGAATATTGGACAGTTTTTCCCTATTCGTTATCTCGATGGTCAGGATGTGATGATCCATATATGGCGTTTGGCTATCGGCTGATAAAAATTCAAAGTCGACGTCGTGTCATTCATCCTTATCAAGAATACGATCTGTGGTTTATATCTTAAAACGCTCGAATGAACTCTTGTTCAAATTATAAATTGTTATGAATAATTGATTCAATGGATCATAAGAAAATAAAATAAAGAAAGGCGGGTTTATTCCGGGATGAGAAGATCGTAGGATAATTCTGGAGATCTTGCGTCACCTTACGATCTTCTCCATAGACAAATCCTAAATTAATACCGTCCAATTTCCTATACGAAAAAAAAAAAAAAATGATTCACCGTCCAACTTCTTCGGAAAAATGATAGCAGCATTGTCTACCTGATGCCCGAGTCGAAATTTTAGAACTCATTTAAACCTCGAAAATTTATCCAGGTTTTCGAGGTTCATATGAGGCTTAGAGAATTTGTTTGGATAGGGAAAGTACAAGTAAAATAGACCTCATTTCATCCTCGACACTGCGCTTACATCACGTTTCCTACGTTTGAGGTTCTATCGAGATCCAAGATCAGAACTCATTTGACCCTCAAAAGGCTCACGGAGAGACTTTTCCTAGTACTATTTCTTAAAATTCCTCCCAGAATTTACCATTTTCGATGCAATTTTGGGATATATCGGCATTTTTGCACTAGTTACTAGTTTTCCCAGTAATGCTGTAAGCTACAAAACGAGCAGTACCTCTTCCAAGTCAGTATGGTAAAGTCGTGATCGCAGCGCAACAGAATTTACCATACTGACTTGGAAATTTTACCTATCATTTGAGGAAAAATCCCATGTCAAAAATTAAAAAAAGCTGGACGAAGGTGTTGGCTCTATATGGCAGTTCCTGCATCGTATGTGGTCACTTGTGTACAGAAGTCTATTACATATGTGTGTTCGTCCAAACTCTAGCGGCTTCGCATTTGTTAGGGAATCTAGTCGTCCGCTTAAAATCCTAGCCTAACTTAACCTACCTAACATAACCTTAACTCAACGCTCGCAATTCCGGATGCATCGCAACTACATGTTATACTTTGTTGTCTAGCTTTCCTTATATACAAACGTATATAACCTTCTGGCACTAGTGAGAGAAATATTCTGATGTCTCGCCATCTATCGACGAAGTGCGACCCGCCGAACTTGTTCTGAGGGTCTGGAGGTGGTAAATGAGAACCAAATTTGAATATATATTTCGTTGGGAGGCTTTCGAGGTTCAATTTCGATCGAATGAATTAGAGAACTTTGAGGCTCAATTGAGTCAAACTGATCTATGAGGATCTAGTGTACGTAAATGAGGCCTAAATTCGTGTCGGCAAATTCGAAAATCAAAGGAATAGAGAATCCGGAGGGTTAAATGAGTTCTAAAATTTCGACTCGGGTGTAAAGCTATTCGTTATTAAATTCCGTCGCTATTCATTTCTCGACTATTTTCACCGATCAAGATTCCTGAATTTTTGTGCGCTCATGATACGTCTGTTAAAATATCCTCTTAGCCATAAGGTATTATGGTTTTTTTTTGTTTTCAATCGCTGATATTTAGTTTTCGAATGATGCAACGTTCTTTATCAAACGAAAAGTTGTTCACTCTGTGAATATATGAAAAAGCTGGTGAATGAATCACAGACAGGAAATAAGGTGCAGCATAAAATCAACTGGTATCAAACAAACGTTCGCTATACAATTTGTGATTAGAATTTACATAAATTCTAAGAAATCCGCTGACATAGTATTTACCCAAACGACAATTGAGAATCTTTCTGAATTTAAAAATTTGCTTCTCATCATTTTTGCTTATTATATTATATTCCGAAATGAGATCAATTCATAGAAACAAATAGTTTTTCCATTCAAATTTTGCTTCAATTATCACAGAATTATTCATTAGAAGGGAATTACAGATTCAAACGTCTTGATAAAAATAACTAGAGTGCTATCTCGGTACAGTGCGATATATATGTTGGCATAACATTCTAAAACTTGTGAAATAAACTCATGTTCAAATAGTCAATGGCTATTTTCATTTATATTTTTTTTTTTTACTTTGAATTTCGAATGGGGGACATGAAATCGTAGAATTTCGTTTCACTATATTGGCCTACTCCCTTGGATATCTTCGGATCCTAATTAACACCATCCTATTTCGTATGAGAAAATTTATACTGCAACTAAATTTAAGAAAAATAGTCATTAGTGATTCCGGAGTTCATGAGCTTTTATTTTTTTATTATTTATTAATCATCCTAACCGATGATGGTTTTTGAATCCAGATTTATATTCGAATCGAGTGATTTTTATACTGATAATCTTATGATCAAATTGTTTTATTGGAATATATTGATAATAGGCACGGTAACAGTGATCGTATGATTTTCAATTTTCTTGGATTAGTGAGGATGATTAATTTAATGTACTACTCGTAGAGCTTCATATGATAACTAAAATATAAGGCAGCACAAAACGAATTCAGGAATTTTATAATTATTCTACAGATTAACTTGTCCAGATGCACGGTGAAATGTAGGATTTTTTACGGTGGTCACTGCTTCTCTGTAGAGAGGATTTTCATTCTAGAAAATATAAGAAATAAAAAGCTAGTATTGACATTTTCAGGCGAATGATTAAAAGGAAAGAAAATAACGCAGCACCGTCTTACCTGCCCCCAATCAGCCTGTGAACTTTCTTTTAGAAACTTGTTGTATTCCCTTCGGTCATGCACGTGCGTTACGATCTTCCATATTAGAAGGGTCAAGAATCCAAGCAACAGAGTAAGTAGCACTGCGCCGAGGGTGGCAGCTGGAAAAATGATGTCAATCATGAGATGGATTGTAGAAATACTGCAAGTACTGGGCTGGAAAGCCCAATTCTTACCGAGGAAACTACCGATTACAGGAACATCCTTCTCTCTTTTCGCATGAATCGTAATAACCTTGTTGTCTTTATCATCGTCGTAAGTGTACGTGAAGACAAACGTCGAACCATCATCACCTGCGATGCGGCAGATGTGCTCTTCTGGTTTTTTCTTATCCGGGTCTTCCTCGATCTCATCGACCTGCGGCAAGAGAACAAAATGTCGTCGATCATTTATTATTGATGACAAAATTCAAGCTGTGTTATAGATAAAATAACTGCGATTTTTCCTTCTCGTTTGTCGGAAAAGACTTTCCGAAGAAGTAATGGATTCATGGGTTCTCTTTGCTTTACCTACCCGCACAATTTTCGTAGAACATTTGAGGCAACTCTTGTCTTCCTCGTACAACTTCCCCGATTTGTGGACTTGGCACTCGACGCAATCCTTGAACTCGTCGCACCGTTGGCTGGGGCATGTCTAGAATAGTATCAATGTTGAAGATTTGGAAATATCGGTGAAATTTTGAGGTGATTATAATATCCTGATAAAAACAGCAACGCACCTGACATTCTTCGCAGAATTTCCCGTCCCTCCCCATTTCTTTATCGCAGTAACATCGTCCGCATTTGCACTCTCCTGCACCACTGCATACTTTTGCATTGTCCCCAGGTGGAAGACACAGCATTATGTCGTCTCTGCAGTCGCAGCTGGGTCCACCCCATCCGGAGTTACACTTGCACTCTCCACATTCGCAGCGTCCGTTTCCTCCGCAAAGCTGAAAAACAATTTCGAGTACATTTACCTAGACATCTAACGTAATCTGTCAGAATGCACGATGATCGATACCCTGAACTGTGCTCATACCTTTCCATCCACGTATCTGCATGAGAAGTCCTCACACTGGCAGAACTTTCCATAAAAGTGCTGCTCGGAATTTCCCAGCTTGTCACAAGTGCAGCTCCCACATATACAGCTTCCATGACCGTTGCAGTCCATGGAAGAATTGTCCTTCCTACAACTGTTTCCATCATTTCTATTAGCGGTTACATCTATAGCCTCGGCGCCCTTGCACTGGCACGAATTTCCGTAAAAGCCCTGATCGCAGGAGCAAACACCACAGTCCAGAATCCCTTTATCGTGACATTCCTTCGCCCGGATTGCAGTTTTCCCCTGTAACGGTTGTGTGGTATTAAAAAACCTATCGAATTGCTTCGTAAATCGATTGAGTCCTTGAAGCGTACGACATCCAAAAGCAGCCCTCACAACTCATTTTCGATTGCAATTGGCGATGAAGGAAATCAGATCAAGTTCACGATGATGATCTGTGCACTACTGTGTCTTCCTCCCTGGTCCGAGTTCTGCAGACGCATCGTTCTATTGCCCATGATATGAGAATAAGATGGGTTACCTTGTGAATTTTCTTCGAACATTCGCAGCCGCAGATCAGCTCAACGTTGATGATTACACCCTCGTTAATACCCTCTGGTTTGATTTTGATAGTCTGATGCCAGTCTTCTTCACGCTCTGGGCAGCCTACGACCTAAAAAGCAATATTACGTGAACCAGAGCCAGTGGAGAGACTAAACATTTGATCCGACACAACACCTTCAATGCTACTTCGAATTCGACATTATTGTTCACACGGACACCACTGCATTGGTTTGTTTGCTGCAGCTCTTTCTTGGGGCTCAAACATCTCGAGAAGTATTTTATATCCACAAAATCCGACGTAGAGTTGCTCGTCATCGTGATGGTTTTGACCAATTTCTAAACCATAATAAATCATTAGCTCGAATTAAAGCGCCAACACAATCTGCTGTTCCCTTCAAACCTCATAATGGCTGCTGATCAGTTCCACAATGTTGTCCGAGGTTGGAGCAAGGATACCGAGCGACGAGCCTGGTATCATAGACTGCACTTTTTTATGAAGTTTCCGCCACATTTCAGGCACCGCGAAAATAATATTGACGTTGTTTTCGTTCGCCTGCCATTTCATCTGCTCATGATATCATATTTAGAATCTAATATCCCTATCGGATGCGCATAGAAGTCATGACTTCACTCACCTGTCCGATCGATGGGTAATCCTGAAGTTCTGCATGACTGTAATATCCCGACTTGTTCAAGTGACATTGCATGTCATTTGGTTCAGGCAATCCTGCAAGCTGAGTTACACGACGCGTTACTTATATCAAACTAATGTGATCCGCAGCTATTCTCAAATTTTCAAGTCAAAAATACTGACCCTTCCATCGCCAGCTAGATGAGGGTCGGCGTCACTCACATAAACAATAATATGACGTGCATCTGACCGCCAACCGATCTCTTTCTTGCAAACCATGGCCTGCATTACAGCGTCGAATCCACCTTCGGGATAATCGTAGTTTCCATTTATCTTAGCCGATTCAATCTCTGCCTGCAAAAACCGGTTTGATGTTTTCTTCACTTTTAGATTATGGTCAGACGGTTATTCAGGAATCAGTTACTTACCACGAATGACGACGCTTCATTCGTCAGTGATAAATGGTGTTTGAACGAATAATGTTGAATCCTACCCCTGAAACGAAGTGGGTTCTCATAAGCAAGTCATGTGATAAAAGGAAATGCAACATACCCGAGGGTTTATACATTTTTTTTTATTACCATCTCGGGTTATCAGAGACCATTGGACGAACGTTTTTGTCTACAAAGCTACCCAATCCCACCCGAAAGTTAGCAGTGAGTTGCGTCATCGCTCCAACTATTCGACTTCCCAGCCTTTTGAGCTGTTCCCAAAAAGGTCCCATTGAATTTGAATAATCAGCGACTAAATAAAGATCGACAGGGTAATCTTCGGCTTGTCTATACTGCAGTATGAAACGATACTCATCACCTGAAATGACGTGGATGTATTTTAATCGTTTCATGCGCTATATAACATACGATACACGTTAACCGCGATAAACACCTTGACGAAGTTCCACATTGATCTCTTGCGGCTTGATTTGGATTTGCTCGCCTTTTTTCCCGGAATACAGTCTATTGTTCTTAATGACTTTGATTTTCTTCATACGGTTCACCTGCGTTCCACCATCACACCACTGTGCGAGAGGAAGATCATCCCGATTGACACACCGTAACGGTGGTTCTTTCGCGTGGTCATCAACCTGACGCGAAAAAATAAGATCAAAGAGAATCAAAAATTTGGTATAAATAGGGAGAAATACGGATTAAGATCACGCTTTAAGAAACAGTTCTCTAGCCGAGGTATAGAATTTTAACTCTCACCACAATATCACACCAGATACAATTTTGACTCCTAATACAAGCCGTGCAAGTCTCCTGTGATCGGCAATTATCCATGGCATTAGTCTGCTGTCCATAGGTGACGGCCAACGTTGACATGATAAGAATCACAGTCCATGACGAGACACACATTCTTGAGACAGAATCCTATAAGGAACTGAAAGATTGACTAGAACTTATCCTTGATATATATATATATATATATAGACCACGAATGTTATCAAATGCCGAAGAATGGGGTGATGAATTCCTGTGGAATACCAACTACGCAAGCGCAACTTGCTATATTTATTATTATGAGATAGTTTTCAAAGCATTCGCCAGCATATGATAATTATTATTTAGATTGCTGTACGGTGTGCAGTTTATTTTTTTATTTATTCATTTTTTTATCGCGATCGAACGGGTAAATCTTTTGTTAATTTTGTATTATTGGTTCAATCGAAGATTTCGCACGAGTTAGAATATTTTGCAATCAGTCACAAACAGAGTTGTGAGCCATCAATTACTTCAGTAATACGATAACCGATTCGATTATTCATGACATTTGTATTATGTAGTTGAACATTTTTTAAAGTAATGGTAATTGAAAATGTAATCGAATTACATTTCTAATTGCAATTATCACAACTCTGGTCACAAGTAGGTGATGGAGAAATTTTCTGAATAAATATTCTTTACATTTTGTTTTAAATTCAGAATATCTTGCAGATAAATCAGAGGTTTTTTTTTTTTTTTTATTCTTCAGCCAGGATTTTTCCTGCTTTTTTTTATCCCGTTAAGTAAGAATAAAACGATGTTAGGATGTGGTTTTTATTCATACATAGCCGTTTTGATAAGTAATGAAGAAATTTCAAAGTTGGCAAATCGATATATTTCCATGCTGGGATAATATTTTAATACAGTAAAAAATCTATGCTTGCCTGAATCGTTGATCAACTGTTTTTTCTTTCGACTCAAACTTCGAATCTGGAGGAAGAAGAGAAAAAATAAAATAGGACGGTAACACAACACTGCAGGATTGGCTCACGCTCTGGTTTTCTTGAAATCGTGTCTGATACAGAAACAAAAAAAATCACGCTGTAATTTCTTAAGAAAAACAGTCAGTCAAATTCAACATTGTTCAGAATATTGGACAGTTTTTCCCTATTCGTTATCTCGCTGGTCAGGATATACTGATCCACATATGGCGTTTGGCTAGCGGCTGATAAAAATTCAAAGTCGACGTCGTGTGATTTATCCTCATCAAGAATACGATCTGAGGTTTATATTTTAAAACGCTCGAATCAACTTTAGTTCAAATAATAAATTGTTATGATTAATTGATTCAATGGATCATAAAAAAATAATATAAAGAAAGGCGGGTTTATTCCGGGATAAGAATATCTTTGGATAATTCCGAAAATCTTGCGTCACCTTGCGATCTTCTCCGTCGACAAATCCTGAATAATACCGTCCAATTTCCTATGAGAAAGAAAAAGAAAGAAAAAAAAAAAATGATTCACCGTCCAACTTCTTCAGAAAAATGATAGCAGCGTTGTCTACCTGATGTAAAGCTGTTCGTTATTAAATTCCGTCGCTATTCATTTCTCGACTATTTTCACCGATCAAGATTCCTGAATTTTTATGCGCTAATTATACGTCTTCAAAATATATCCTCTTAGCTATAAGTTATTATAGTTTTTTTCCGTTTTGAATATCTGATATCTAATTTTCGAATGATCCAACGTTCTTTATCAAACGAAAAGTTGTTCACTCTATGAATATATGAAAAAGCTGGTGAATGAATTACAGACAGGAAATAAGGTACAGCATAAAATAAACTGGTATCTAACAAACGTTCGCTATACAATTTGTGATTAGAATTTACATAAATTCTAAGAAATTCGCTGACATAGGTAATATTTACCCAAATACGACAATCGAGAATTTTTCTGAATTTCAAAATTTGCTTCTCATCATTGTCGTTTATTATATTATATATTCCGAAATGAGATTCAATTCATAGAAACAAATAGTTTTTTTTTTATTCAAATTTCGCTTTAATTATCACAGAATTATACATCAGATGGCAATTACAGATTCAAAAGTATTCCTTCGGAGAATCTTAACGACCATTATGATATGTGTCTAGTTTTTTTTACTTTCAATTTTTGTCAGGTGTCCTAAATCGCCTGTTTCACCTCTTGGCTTGCTGTAGCGTAATGACTACTTCGTCTTCAAGTGTAGAGTCAAAGATGGGATTATTGAAGGTGGTAACCGCTGTTTTGTAGAGAGGATTTTGTCCCTGAAATAAAGAAAAACCTAATCTTCTTAAATTTCCATTCATTATTTGCAGGGCAGATTTTCGAAAAATTTTTAAAGAAATTCAAGCATATTTGTCTCACCTTGGCCCAGTATACCTGCGCACGTTCTTTTTCAAATTTTTCAAACTCTCTCTTGTCTTGCATATGTGTCGTGATTTTCCATATCAAAAGGATCACTAACCCGATAATCAGAGTGAGAAGGATAACGCCAAGGGTTGCAGCTAAAGAAATTAAGTTCTTAATTTAAATCTGAGCTACGGGGATGAAGATTTTTCTTTTCTCACCAAGTAAATTGATGTCCACACCACTTTCCTTCTCCTTTTTTGCATATATTCTTGGATCCTTGTCCTCGGCTTTGAGGTAAACGTACATGAACACAAACGTGGTACCATCGTTATCCGCGACACGACATACATGCTCTCCAGGTTTTATCTTGTCTGGATCTTCTTCGATTTCGTCAACCTGCGTCAAGGACCATTAATATTGTCGAAGACGGTGGTATATCCTGAACTAAGGATTATAGACCTCGCTATTCTCTCTTCAAATTTTTTATTCAAGTGGATATTTACTATTTAAGAGCAAAAATCGTGCAAGTATTAACTCTAGTCTTCAAAATAATGAGATTTCACTCTATTCTTTACTAATTCACTAGAATGGCACGATTTTGACTTCATAAAATGTAGAGAGTTTATTGCTATACTGACCAAGTGAATGTCGTATTCAGTACATTCAAGACAGTAAGGATCAACCGCATAGATCTTTCCCGATTCATGAACCCGACATTCGACACAATCCTTGAATTCTTCGCACCGTTGCCCAGGACATGACTGAAATCGAATAGACGTTGGAAATTCAAAAACACGGATAAAATCTTTGGTGATTATTATATCCTGCAGATTAAAAGAATCAACCCACCAGGCAGTCCTCGCAAAATTTCCCGTTCCTTCCCATTGTAGAGTCGCACTTACATTTTCCGCATTCGCACTTTCCTGCATCACTACAAATTTTTGCATCATCACCGGGTCGGATGCACAGCGAATTGTTCTCTCTGCATCCGCAAGTGGATCCACTCCATCCGAAGTCACATTTGCACGTATCGCATTCACAACGTCCGTTTCCTTCGCATAGCTGCAGAAAAAAACAAAAACAAAAAAACATAAATTGCAATTTGTGTCCATCATGATTCGTTCTAATTCTTATACCTTTTCATATTTCGACTGTCTGCAAGATAAGTCATTGCATTCGCAGAAATCACCTCTAAAATATTCCTCGGAATCAGGCCGTTTCCCGCAATTGCAATTACCACACATGCACCTACCACGACCACTGCAAATCTCTGAAGAATTATCTTTCCGGCAAAAATTCATAAATGGATCGGTTTTAACCGGATCCTTATCGCCTGTGCATTGACATGTTTTTCCATAATGGCCCTGATCGCAGGAACAAGCACCACAGTCGAGAATTCCATTATTGTGACATTCGTATGACCGGGATGCATTTCCCCCCTAAAACAATTGTGAAAAGTTAAAGAACATGACAAAATTGCTTAATTTATTGGCTTGGGACATCTCAAAGTAAACGTCAAGGATCATTTTCTAATAGATTTCTTCTCGGTCTAAGTATGCAGACTAATCTCATCGTATGGTATGATTTGATAACGAGATGATTTACCTTGTCAATTTTTTTCGAACACTCACAACCGCAGATCATTTCAACGTTCACGATTACCCGCTCGTTAATTCCTTCCGGTTTTATCTCGATTATCTGATGCCAGTCTTCGTCGCGATCCGAACAGTTTAAAGCCTGAAAAAATTATAAACGTAAGTCAGTTTTCAGCTAACAAAAAGGATGAAATTAATTATGCGATACTGAACCTTGATCACAACATCGAAATCGATGGTTACATTAATGCGACTATTATTGCATTCATTATTTAGCTGCGGTTTTTCATCTGCGATTAAACAATTGGAAAAGAATTCAACGTTTAAAAAATTTGACGTCGAGTTGCTTGTCATTTTTATGGTCCTCGCAAGTTTCTATAAGAAATAAGTTGATCATTAATTTATGATAAATTAAGAAACTAGCTCAAATCAGTTTATGAAAATAAATTTTCAAACCTCGTATTGTCCGCTGATTAGTGGCACAATAGCTTCTGTTTGTAAATCGAAAACACCAACGGCAGAATTTTCTATCACATGCTGTAGTTCCTTATACTCATCCTCGTCTTCGCTAAACGATGCGAAAATTATATTGATGTTGTTTTTTCTCGCCTGCCAGTTTATCTAAGAAAATTAATCATTTAACATCCATGATTCAAGGGAACTAATATCGAATCTGGTTCTACGTCATTCACCTGGCCAAGCGATGGGTAATCCTGAAGCTCTCCATGGGTATAAACTCCTGTATCATTTTCCAAATGGCATTTCTCGTCGTTTGGCTTAACGAGTCCTGCAAGCTGAATTCCACCGCATTAAATTAATACAGTATATATATTAGGGTGGTTCTTAAATACCAAATTGACGAGTGAAGTATGGCAACCTTCAGACAAAAAATCAAAAAAAATTGTCCCCAAATATTAGATTTTTTTTTAAATTCTAACAGGTGCCTAAAGAGTCCTGAAGTTTTCCCGTTTCTTCTTTGTATTTTCAATTTCCTTGACTTCCTCGTGAAATTTTACTTCGGAAACGACCTTCAGAATATTAAAAAAATCCCATCGTAAGGGTGCTAATCGAAAATTCTAATATTTTCGTGTAAAATTGTGCAAAAAAATTAGGCTCAGGGGCTAACATCATAGACAGATTGACCGAAAAAGTTTCCTTGATTTTTTTCTATATAGTGGAATTTTTTGGAGCAAAATTGACCCAAAATCGAATGGGAAGAAAGAAAAATCATGAGATCTAATGTTATTTAAACGAGAAACTTCGAACCTCTTTAGGCACCTATTGGAATTTTTTTTTAAATCTAATATTTAGGGACAATTTTTTTTGATTTTTTGTCTGAAGGTTGCCATGCTTCACTCCTCGAGTTGGTATTTAAAAACCACCCTAATATATATATATATATTTTTTTTTTTTGGTTGTAATTTTTTGGAAATACTCACCCTTCCGTCACCGGCAATATGGGTAACGTTGTCAGTCGCGTGAACAAGAAGATGTCGAGCATTTGATCGCCAACCGATTTGTTCCGTACATACAATGGCCTGCATCATACCGTCCATACCACCCTCAGGATGATCAAGTGCCGAGCTAACCGGGTCTGTGTTGAATACAGTATCCTGAAAAAAAAAGGAGATTTCTTTTTTTTTTCCCACGTATAATTTCGACATTGTATAATTAAAAATTATCTTTGTTTCGACTTACGTTGAATTTTACGTATAGATTAGTCAGCGATAAATGGTTTTTGAAAGCGTCATGTCTTTCCCAAGTCCTGAAAGAAAAAAGAAAAAAGAAAAATGATTAGTAAACGATAAAATGCAACGTAAAATAGAGTTCAATTAGTTGTTAATTACTTTTTTGATCCATCGTTTATCATCGGTCGGATTTTTTTATCGACAAATGTTCCAAATCCTAACTGAAAATCTGAGGTAAGATTTTTCATAGCACTGACTATTTTGTTTGTAAGTAGACCGAGATCTTCTCGTGACTTTTTCATTGAATTTGAAAGATCGACGAGAAAGTATAAATCCACAGGATAATCCTTAGCTTGTCTATACCGCACTTTAAGATTGTATTCCTCGCCTGAAACAACAAGTTTTTAATAAAACTGCAGCATTTTTCTTAATATTTAGTAAAAATATAGGAAAATCTCGTTCTTTATTAAAGTTAAATTTAGAAAAATTTATAGATCGCATACTGCAGAGATCACTCGATTCGCTACATACCTCGGCGAAGTTTCAAATTGACAATTTGTGGCTGAATCTGAACTACCTTGATGCCTTTTCCTGATCCTAGTGCATCATTTTGAATAAGATTCACGTTAGTCGTTTCGTTGACTATCGTTCCTCCAGCACACCACTTATTCGTAGGATCAAGGATTGGGTCCTGGAGGTTGACACAACGTACTGGTGATTTTTTAACGTGTTCGTCAATCTGAAGAATTCAACGAACGAGATTAAAGAACCCAGGATTTGAAATTTGAAAAGAATTAAGCTATTTCTCACCACAATATTACACCAGGTACAATTCCGCATCCTAATACAAGCTCCACAAGTCTCTTGAGATCTGCAATCATCCTGATCTTTGATATACTGTCCATAGATGACGGCTAACGTTGATATAAAAATAATTACACCCGGATGAAAGACGTGCATTTTTAATGCTCTGACTTGCGTTAAACTGAGTATCACACTGGTGTAGTTACAGGTCGGTCTGTTTCATAGCGGATACTGGAAGTATGTGGTTTCTGTAACATTCTACAGAAGTAAAACCGCAGACTTTTATACAGCCATGGTCAGTGTTTTTTATAGTTTCGCGATTTTTATATGCTGGTGTATAATATAATTCGTTTCATCATCCCACATCCCATATCCACATTACTTAGTATTCGGTATTATCTTTTCCATTAATAAATCTATAAGAAATTTCGCAAACGTGATACTAATTACTTATATTTACTTAGAATTTCACTCGCAATATGTAGTTACGTATATAGTCACAGTACATCATGATTTTGTAAATCTTTAATCATTATTTTATTTATAATATAATTGCATCTCGATCGTTTAACTTTAAAATAATATAATAAAATATATACATAGCCGATATATAAGTTGAATTCAGAATTTTTTTATGCGATTAGTTAATTAAATCCCACTAATCAGTCGGTCGGATTTCTTGAAAAATTTCATACCGTCGATTAAATTAGAGGCGCCGCTAATGGGCGCTGATATATTTTCATACGTTTACCGCAAATTAAAATAAAACCCACTATTTTTCTACTGGTTTTTTATTTTTCTATAACACCACATAATTATTCTTCCGTTGTTTAATGACCAAATCTCTGCATGGTAAACGTATGATTGTTTATAAAAAAAATTTACTCATTCACGTACCGATGACGAAATGATAGGAAAAGGAACCAAAAACCTGTGTCCTTTGTTTGGATTTTTTTCAAAAAGTTTATTCTTAAAAAAATTTAAAATTATAGAGAAAAATACAGAACAATGCTGCAGACGCTGCTGTATCGCCTTACCATTGCCATTGCCTTTCCTGGTCTCGGTCCTATACTCAAATCCCGAATAATACAGTCTCATTTCGTATTCCGTCCATATCAATAGATATTGGTAAGGAACACGATTTCTCCATCTTGTTTACATAATCGGTAATGCAACTATCTCGTCGAGTTCACATATATATATATATATATATATATATTATAGCCGTCAGGATTTAGCTCTGAATTTTGCCTAGAGAAGAAAGTTTCGCCAAAGGAACGAAACGACGACAACAGTTTTCCTTTATTCTTCTTCTTCTTCTTCTTCTTCCTATTTTTTTTTTTTTGTTTTATTTATTTTTTTGAACTTCTTTACTTTAGAAAAAAAAAAAAAAAATTACCATATTTACTATATTATATATTATGCAACGTATAGCTGAAGCAACGACGATGTGTTAAATCCATTTATTCATGACTATCAACTATATATTCTTATATAGGTACTAGTTAAGTGAAAAAATCGGATAAGGAAATTTAATGCAATGAGTATCTTACACCCTACTATATATATATATATATTAGGATGTTTCTTAAATACCAAATTGACGAGTGAAGTATGGCAACCTTCAGACAAAAAATTAAAAAAAATTGTCCCCAAATATTAGATTTTTTTTTTGAATTCTAACAGGTGCCTAAAGAGTCCTGAAGTTTTCCCGTTTCTTCTTTTTTTTTTCAATTTCCCTGCCTTACTCGTGAAATTTTACTTCGGAAACGACCTTCAGAATATAAAAAAAAATCCCATCGTAAGGGTGCTAATCGAAAATTCTAATATTTTCGCGTAAAATTGTGCAAAAAAATCAGGCTCAGGGGCTAACATCATAGACAGATTGACCGAAAAAATTTCCTTGATTTTTTTTCTATATAGTGGAATTTTTTGGAGCAAAATTGACCCAAAATCGAATGGGAAGAAAAAAAAATCATAAGATCCAATGTTATTTAAACGAGAAACTTCGAACCTCTTTAGGCACCTATTGGAATTTTTTTTAAAATCTAATATTTAGGGACAATTTTTTTTGATTTTTTGTCTGAAGGTTGCCATGCTTCACTCATCGAGTTGGTATTTAAGGACCACCCTATACGGTTGACAAACTATTAACTAAAATTAGTTCAGGGTGTCTATATAACAGATTCTGATTCTGTTGAGGGTTTAGAGTGAATACAAACTACATACTGTGTACAAAGGGAGTATAGCTAGAAGATAGGTAGGTGGATGAAATTGCAGATGGATAGAGAGGGGTAAGCGCAAAGTGACTCCATGATGTTGTACTACATCGGTGAATGTGAATTGGTCTAGTATAGAAGTGTAGAGTATAGATATATATACATCGAATTGAATTACCTGAGAACAATCGTGCAGGGGGTGTTGTTGAGGAAATCGAAATAAACGTGTCATTGCCCATCTTATACGATGAACGATACGTAATGTTTGCATTCGAAACTATATCCTTATATATATATATAACAGCATATTTATATCCAATGGAATCATGAACGCGGGAAATTGATATCGCTGAAGACCGGAGCTTTTCCTCCTTCGTGTACCCATTTTGAAGACGAACGACGGGAAGTCCTGAAAGACGCGAAATCAATAGTCTGGTAAGAGATGGGTATATACATGTACATATTACGTACCTATATAACGTGTAAGATATTCAAGATGCAAAGACTGCACTCTACATTCTCGATTCTAGCTCAAATCTCACCTACAATTATGCTTCACATAGAGGTAGGTACTAGTCCTTCGTAGCTAAAATTAAAATTCAATTTTGATGATAAAAATAAAAAAAAAAAAATCATTCCCACGTATGTCGTAACTACATGTGTATCTATGTATGCAACATGAACCCTGCTTGCTCTGGTTTTTAACCACTTTGCCTTTTAAAGTGTTTTTAAATCCTTAAGTGGGTCCTTTCCCTGTTTATGCCACGAATGAGGCTTGTTGTTATTTTGTAATTTGTTTTTTTTTTTTTTCTCTCATTTTCATTCTCAAGCACCGTAATACAACGGTACGGGTGGATGACAGCGAAAGTAAGACAAGTGGGATCGTTATGCTTGGCACTTGGTGCGTCACTGTCACTACGGAGTAGCTTTTTAACGGGCGACAGCTGCCAGCTGTTGAAAATCTGCTATATTAGTTGTTTACTGATTTTTAAGCAGGGCTCTTATTCCCTTTTTCACTTTATTTCTTCCTTTTTTAGTCACTTGCGTTTGGTATACGCCAAATTTTAAAAAATAAATAAAAAATAAAAAATTCGAATGGCAAATAAAACGCAAAAAGTTAATTAAATCGTTTGAAATTTTATCGCATGTATTTCTTTCCTTCTTCGACTTTATTTCTCTCTCTCTCTCTCTCTCTTTCTCTCTTATCCTTAGATCTTCCGAATCTCTGATTTAAATCATCGATTTTTTATTCAAAATTATAGCTGAATTTCTTGTACCAATATTCCTATATCCTATAGAAAAGAAGGAAGGCAAAAATCGTTTGGAGAATTTCGTTCAGGGGTAGCTTATTGAATTCTTGCGTGTCAAATTAAATTTTACCATCGTTTTTTTATCTCCTTTTTTGCTTCTCTGTGTTTTTTTTTTATGTTTTTTTTTTTTTTTTTTGCCTTTTACGACTTCGAAGTAACAGGCAGATGGCGTGTCTAACGTATATTTGCAAAGTAACAGCTATGCTACTTCTATGTCTCACTGACGAGTTCTAAACGTAGTTTTCTTGTCGAAAAGTAATCTGTTCCTAGCTGAGTATAGTATTTCCTATATAGGTATTAATCTTGTATAGTATTTTCTCCGAACTATTCGACTCCTTAAAACTAAACTTGACTAAATAACGTTTATTCCTTTTATCTTTTATTTTTGTAACAAAAGAAACGATATACAAAATCTAAGGATCAGCTCACTTTAAAATTCGTTAATGAAAAATTCTCTTCGAAGTGAAATAGGCACCATATATAGGCAGTAAAACAGAAAATTAACGAATCAGTCGCAAGGAAAGAAGCAATTATATATATAACAAATTTTATCACTTGATAAATTGTCTGCTTTACAAACAGCTTGGAAAATCGGCAACGTGAACATCGAGATATCTACCTAGTATATATATATATATATATATATATATGTTATACCTTACCTTATACCTACATCAAAAGAATTAGAAACCCTGAAAATGTTTCTCCATGCAGAAAAGCTCGCCGATTAATTCCGACCCTTCAAATTATTCCACCGTTTTATCTCTCTCTTTCTCTCTCACTTTCTCTCTGTGTGTCTCTCTCCCTTTTTTCTCTCTTCGTGTAATCATCTACGAAGAAGCAACTGAGTTGAACGAATTTTGTCTTAGCTAAATAAAACATATTTTTACTGTCGAAATCAATTCGGTTGAAAAAGAAAAGAAAAAAAGAAACGGAAAATAAAGTTGAGGAAATTTTTCTGGTCAAAATTTTATACTCAGTTATGAAGAGAAAAAAATGAAAAAATAAAATCGAGGATCGTATATAGGCTCGGCTTGGGCTTTTGAGACAAGTTGCAGGATATATATTTCCGAAACGGTGTGACTTTACGAGCTCAACTACGAGTTTTATGGGATCAGACAGGCGGCAACGTTACCAAGATCGCTTTGCCGCTTACAAGCACTGTCTCAACCCTCAAAGTCTCAACTCAACCCTGCACCACCACCTGAACAGTCTCAACCACTTATATTATACTTTATGCTATATTTCAGAAAAATACAACAACAGAAAAATAAAAGAGTAAAAAAAAGTGATGTTGAAGTTATGTTGTTGATATAATTTTCAAAATTCTTTTCTACAATATGTTTATAGTAGAAATACGTATCGTAAATTTTGATATAGTCGTAGCTATATTTTAGATCTCGTTGAAATTGTTGTAAAATCTAAAGTTTGAAAATTGGCTTTAATAAAAAAAAAGTACGCCAAAGTGAGATCGCCGATAGAACCTAGTTTGAGCTTATCGTGAATTGGCTCTTTGGACACAGCTCACCACCAACCCCCCCCCCCCCCCCCCCCCCCCCTCCCCTAACAGTTTTACAACAGGGTTTCAACAAATTTAGCTACTTTCTAACTTTCAAGCGGCACAGCTGGAAGCATGTATTAGATACTAACTGTATACATATATACACTAGGGTGGTCCTTAAATACCAACACAACGAGTGAAGCATAGCAACCTTCAGACAAAAAATCAAAAAAAATTGTCCCTGAATATTAGATTTTTAAAAAAATTCCAATGGGTGCCTAAAGAGGTTCGAAGTTTCTCGTTTAAATAACAATAGGATCGAAAGAAAAAAAATCGAAAAATGGATCGATAAAAAAAAATGCGAAAAATGCGTTGCTAGATAATTAGATGAGGAACAAAAAACGTCGTAAGAAGTTTACTCTAGGGTGAACGGTGAAGGAGCTACGGTGTGCTAAAGCTTAAATTCTGCAAAAACTAGGATCGAAAGAAAAAAAATCGAAAAATGGATCGATAAAAAAAAATGCGAAAAATGCGTTGCTAGATAATTAGATGAGGAACAAAAAACGTCGTAAGAAGTTTACTCTAGGGTGAACGGTGAAGGAGCTACGGTGTGCTAAAGCTTAAATTCTGCAAAAACTAGGATCGAAAGAAAAAAAATCGAAAAATGGATCGATAAAAAAAAATGCGCAAAATGCGTTGCTAGATAATTAGATGAGAAACAAAAAACGTCGTAAGAATTTCACTCTAGGGTGAACGGTGAAGGAGCTACGGTGTGCTAAAGCTTAAATTCTGCAAAAACTAGGATCGAAAGAAAAAAAATCGAAAAATAGATCGATAAAAAAAAATGCGAAAAATGCGTTGCTAGATAATTAGATGAGGAACAAAAATCGTCGTAAGAATTTCACTCTAGGGTGAACGGTGAAGAAGCTACGGTGTGCTAAAGCTTAAATTCAGCGGAAACTATATTGGATCTTATGAGTTTTTTTTCTTCCCATTCGATTTTGGGTCAATTTTGCTCCAAAAAATTCCACTATATAGAAAAAAATCAAGGAAATTTTTTCGGTCAATCTGTCTATGATGTTAGCCCCTAAGCCTGATTTTTTTGCACAATTTTACCCGAAAATATTAGAATTTCCGATTAACAACCTTACGATGGGATTTTTTTAATATTCTGAAGGTCGTTTCCGAAGTAAAATTTCACGAGAAAGGCAGGGAAATTGAAAATACAAAGAAGAAACGGGAAAACTTCAGGACTCTTTAGGCACCTGTTAGAATTTAAAAAAAAATCTAATATTTGGGGACAATTTTTTTTGATTTTTTGTCTGAAGGTTGCCATACTTCACTCGTCAATTTGGTATTTAAGAACCACCCTAATATACACACATGATGTATATACCAGGACCGCGTTTTTAACCCCGATGGAAAATATCACCCCCCCCCCGCCCTTAACTTTTCCACAGTCTAAAGTCTCCGGCATATAAAAACAGCCATTAATATACAGTTTTAAGATATTTGCTGAGTAAAAGGTAAAGGGAGAAAAATATATGTAATCTATATTTTAGTAAAAATGATAAATAAATAAACTAACGATCATATTTATTCAAACGTTTATATTCACGACGACTAGATGACTCGGGTCTCTCTATATATATTCTATACAGGTATATACTGGTATAAGGGCTCATATTAAATCGGGAGTGAAAGGATTCTCGAGAAGTGAGTAGCACGGTGAAATCGTGAGGAAAAAGAGGAAAAAGGACTAGTCCCCAAGTCCACGGGACGTTACGATCGTGCTCGCCAAGTAAGCCTCCGTGATTGCCTCCGATGAAAGAGATCAAGATGGTTTTTCTTTACTTTTCGTATCCCAGACTATACTCAGTGGTATATATATATACGAAGTATGAGAGAACTTTGCAAGTGCAATTGAGCTATAGAAGAAAGCCGAAATTCTTATTTCTTAAGTCAACTGAAGGAGTAAAAAATATTATCCTTCAAGAGTATTTAAAAAGAAAAAAAATTTTATTTTTCTCCCTGATATTCAAGATCTCAACCGTTTTTGACGTCGTGATAAGAGTAAAGATAGAACGTTAGGGGTTATTGACGTTTGATAATACTTTATACCTTTCATTCTATATCCTATATCCTTGAGGATCAAGATTTTCGAAGAAGTTCTGAGAATCCAATCATACCGGGATATTGTTGGATTATAACTCTCGCTAATCCATCGACTATCTCATTCTATGAGTATATATATCAGAGTGTTGAGAACCAAGCCATCAAAACCCACATTTTAATCAATTTTAATGAATTTTTTTGACACAAGGAAAGACATGCTTCAATTATTAACAAATTAAAAGCCTGCATATGTAAAATGAGAAACAAAAATACCTGAATAAATTAATACATGGGTAAAAATATTTGGGCTGATTTTGATATAATTCGTTTCACAATTTATTACACATCAAAAATCATTATGAAACAAATAAATATAGTTCCATTTATACAAATGTATACCTATAATTTGACGGATAATTGTAACAGTCAGTTGTATGTCGGTGCAGGTGTATAGTTATAGGTCGATAATGCATTGTAACCAAATATTAACGCCGTATTCAACGAACCAGGAATCTCGACAATGCTCTATTTCGTGTATTAATTATTATATGATTGAATACCGGTCTCGTAACGAACTTTGTTAAAGCTTTGTTTCCGATTTTCCGAATCGATTTTTAGTCTCAATTAGTCAATATCCATAAATATAACATTAACTTTGTTTTTTTTTATTTGTTGTTTAATATAATTATCAATCAGTAATTTAAAACATATATATATATATATATGAGCTAAATCACAAATTCCCGGTGTGGTTTTGTACCTCAAAATTTTCGATCATTTTTTTTGTCATTAATGGGTCATTTCCGTGGAAATGAGTCGGAAGCCACCCCAATATAATTTTTATCGGTGCAGCTCATGCTATTTTTGATATTACGCATCTTTAACGGTTTTTTGAGAACACCAGAGAAGTTGATGGTTTAACTGAAAAATTTCAACACATTTTTCGATGGAAATTTTCCGCTCTTTTCATTGCAAATATTTTCATGCGTCGCAGACAACCGGAAGTTCAAAATACGTACCGTTGAACCGTCTTCCGCAAGTCCAAATTCGATTTTTTTTTCGGCATTCGACAACTTAAAATATTCTCTTTGACATGTCAAATTTATGGACTGGGCAACCACATCGTTTTTTTTTCCATATGAAGTATGTGGTTGCCCAATCCATAAATTTGACATGTCAAAGAGAATATTTTAAGTTGTCGAATGCCGAAAAAAAAATCGAATTTGGACTTGCGGAAGACGGTTCAACGGTACGTATTTTGAACTTCCGGTTGTCTGCGACGCATGAAAATATTTGCAATGAAAAGAGCGGAAAATTTCCATCGAAAAATGTGTTGAAATTTTTCAGTTAAACCATCAACTTCTCTGGTGTTCTCAAAAAACCGTTAAAAATGCGTAATATCAAAAATAGCATGAGCTGCACCGATAAAAATTATATTGGGGTGGCTTTCGAATCATTTCCACGGAAATGACCCATTAATGACAAAAAAAAATGATCGAAAATTTTGAGGTACAAAACCACACCGGGAATTTGTGATTTAGCTCATATATATGTTGCTCGCAGCATCATTGAAACTCTTCGCTTTTTAAGTATAATCAGATTTATTTCAATTCGTTATTAAGACAATATCTTTTTATTGTAGATGTGGATAGGTACTTTCCCGAAATTGAAATTTGAAGTAATCGTTTGCCTTGTGGATAGAGGGTGAGGGGTAAGGGGTGGAGTTTCATTTTCCGAGGTAATAAAATAAAAGTATTATCATCATTATCATCGCGATATAATAATTTCAGAAAAACAATTTCTATTTCTGGTATAATAAATTGTTTTAATCAAATCAAACTTTCAGATAGAATTGCTGAGTCGAATGTCATCAACTTAATTTTTTCTTTTATATAATTTTTTGAAAATTTAAAAAGCCGGATAATATTGTTCTAGAATTTCTCCATCCTGTAATGAAAGAGAAAAAGATAAAAAAATGAAATAAAGTCGCGTAATTTTAGCGAGAAATAAAATCCGAAATAGCGAGAGAGAGAGAGAGAGTGGATATTGAACTTCGTTATTATATAGACTAATATTGTATTACATGAAATAAATGAACAATATAGAATGAATTTATTCTTCCCATTAAAATCGTTGATTAGAAAAATAATTAAAAAAAAACGAAAAAAAGTAAATAGACGTATTAAATCCCTGATGGAAAAAAAAAAAAAAAGAAAAATTGACTATCGAATTATCGATTCTGCACACAGAAATGTTACCACTAGGTAGTATGTCTATGGTATGATACAGGTATACTATATCCCCTTGACGAAAAGCTATAGATATGATGTGTGAGATAAATAATGTATTTCCAATCTTGATCTGTATAAATCGAATCTGGTATCAAATGATGTTTTATGTAGCTTACAATCAGCGAGGTCCTGTTTTTCCCATAACAGTATTGGTATAGACATTCATCAGACTCATAAATATCGGTGTATAGGGCGAGTGGGGGATCACCGGAAGTAATTGCTTCCGGATTCAGGATTATTTGTCCTTTGTCCTTTTTTTTTTTCTTTTTATTTTACAGACGAATATTATGTCTCTGAATAATTTTTTGAATTGAGAAAAAGAGACGAGAAAAAAAGATGAAATTTTAATCGATTCTTAATATTAGGGGCTGAAAAATGATAAATGTGAAAAATAAATAATGAATATATGGTAGAAGAGATGAGATTAATCCAAGTTATACGGCAATCACAATGTCGTTACGAAACGAGCTAAGCAAAACTTGTTCGCCGACTCGTGCGGTGCTCAAACTTTGTCGTAATGAAAGTTCAGATTGATGTTTTCAGGGATGTGAGGTGCTTTTCTATTTACGCCAGCTCATACCGTATCTCTAGTCTCTCCCTCTTCTTCTTCTTCTTCTTCTTCTTCTTCTTTCTACGACTAAGTTGAAATTAATATTTTCACATTATGATATTGAAAGTTTCGTCATTATAAATCACATCATTATATAATAACTATCTTATAATTTGAACTCTAATACGATCCTTATATTACTTACGAAAATTTACCTCACGTGTCTGCAAAAAAAAAAAAAAAAAAAACGTATTATCAAAATATATACGTATTTTAATAGCTAGCATCCGGATTAGAAACTTGATGATTAATCTCATTTGCAGAGTAATTATAAACTCGCTAATGTAACAATTAATTAAACCGTTTTCGTTGTTCCTTGTTGTTGTAAATATATGTATAAAATTTTCTATTCTAGTTTTTTTTTTTTTATCTCTCTTCATTTCTGTGATAACTAAAACCGGTTAATTGTTTATAACTATGAAGTTCAATCTCTCCGGTTATAATATGTACCTATGTGAGTTTTAAAAATCCACCTAGTCTACATAGAAACAGAGGTGTGAATAAATAAACTATTTTATAAACACCATACCGATATACAGGTATATTACACCTCGGTAAAACTTTATCAGAATTACCAATGATGTATTTGCCGGAAATGCTGACATGGTTCCCGACCGGAAACTACCGTAGGTGGTCGTTATCTACCCGCGGTTTACACCCTCGAAATATTATAGTGCAATGATCGTTCAACAACGTATCTAACTTCAAATTTCAATAATTATCATCATAATAGATTTGAAATTACCAAATTATAATGAATAAAAAAGAAAAAGAAATACTTAAGTAAATGATTGTGATTATTTTTCCGACCCAAATATCGACCAATAGAATTGCACCATTCGACGTCACGTGGTACAACCTACATGGTATTATACTGATAATTTTTTGATTATTTTCTCTGGTAGTTGCTATATATAAAAAACAAAACATAATCCAGTCAAATTAACCACACGTCAAACTGACAGGTTGAATTATAATTCTGTGACTTCCGAATTTTTAATTTTTAACTGTGGATTTTGTCTCATGGTGCAATTCTATCGGCCGAAATTTGGATGAAAAAATAATCCCCCGAATACCACTCGAGCTTCAAAATTAATCGGGTATTTCCCTCAAGGTTCCCTGCAATCAAACGAAGTCGTCAAGTTTTTCAGAAAAATCACTCGCGCTTCGCGCTCGTGATTTTTTAACCTGAACAACTTGACTCCTTCATTTGTTTGCAACGAACCTATCGGGAAATACCCGATAATTTTGAAGCTCTTGTGGTATTATAAGTGAATAAATATATTAAACAAATTAAGAATTACACCTGAAATGAAACACGACATGACACGACGACGGCTTACCGTACAGAGTTGTTACTACTGCAGCGCGGGGTCTGGCCACTCTTGTCCGCTTCTACTTATTATACTAGTCCGTACAACACGCTGGGGCCAAGAAAAGGCAAGTAGTCACAGCTGTGCTAGTCAGACGGATGAAATCGGCTTTAGTCGACGCTCAGTTATTGAATAATCAATATTAAACACGATTTATATAGATGTTAAAATTGTGACGATAGGTAAATCGATGATAAAAAGAATAAATAATAAGATAAAATAAAAAACGATATCTAATCTGAAATTTTGTAAACGGTTTTTTTTTTTTTTTTTGCCATATTCGATAGAATTTGATATTAGAAATTGTTTTTTTCTTCATTTATTATAGAATAAGGATAAAATAATATAACTTGTATTTCTATATGTATGTATATCGTCAGGATGATAATATAGAAATGGAGGTTTTTTGTTGGCGAGCAAAGGTGCGTGGGGTATATATATATATATTATATATATATATAAAAAACTAACAGATTACTTTTACCGTTGGAAAAGGTACACGTGCTATATGGATATATGGGTATATACAAGTATGTGTGCATATGTAACACGCGTGAACCCATGAAATAGTACGGGCATAACAATAGCCGTGATTTATTTTTGTAATTTAACTAAAGCCCATCCAACCCATCCACCCTACAACTGTGGGTGCACCATGAGAGAGTCTGAATATTAAAACGAGCTTGGCACGAATTAAAACTGTATTTCACTACCTCCACACTCTACACCGCCAATAGAAAAGGGATGTCAAAGCTCGCTGGGTGCTGAAAGAAATTCTATTTTTTTATTTCTATAATCTGCGTCAATGGGAGATGAAGAGAAAAACAAAAAAGGAAAAAAAAGGGAAGGGAAAATATACTTAATATTGTATAGATAATGAAAATTATATCAGCGCTCGAACGTTCATTACGGTATTCCATTCTTTCTATGATTTAATTTAATTTAATTTAATTTTATTCTGTTTTTTGTATTTTTTTTAACCACCCTATAATATCCCAGACGCTTTTGTAAAGGAGAATAATCGATTTCTAACCCGTAGGGGTCTGGGGATAAATTCTGCTTAAAATTTATACACCAAACCCAACAAGTGCAGACGCTGACCTACCACACAATCCTGATCACGTATAGTAATATCGTGATATTAAGCTATAGGTAATCGAAACTCGGAAATTTTCTCGGATTTCATTTATTCAACAAATATAAGGAACTGGTTATTCATTTTCAGGATCGTGTATACGAATCAGATGATATATTACTCGATTTTATTCTACGCAGATATATATATTTTTTCTTTTCTTCCTTCCCTTCGCCATTAAATTTAATTGCAAATATTTTTTTGAATCCCCATCACTTTGACGTTGATAAAAATTATATTGCGATTTAGGTAGAAAAATTAATTTCTAATTTATTTCAACGGATCTTTACGTTTCAGAGAAAAAATTGCTAGATGGAATTTTTATTTTCGTTTTTCTTGTAATCGACAGGATTCCTAATCCAGACGCCAGTCACGACGTATGAAAAAATTGCCACATGGCTCTATCAATTGAAAATATTCATTAGCTTCTACGATTTTAAACATCGATTATTATATTAATGACAAAAAATTGAATATTATATCATCTTTTTTTTTCTTTTCATTTTAATCTCAATCCTTTCGTTTCGCATCAGCGCTATATACAGGGGTGGTTAAATAAGTGTCGAAAATTATATCCTCGGTTTAAAACTTTCGTAGCGAATATATTTCGCGTTTATACCTATAGGCAGAGAGGTATGGGTATATAGATATAGGTATCCATGTGTTTTCCTCAACCGTGTATACAAAGTCTTTTGGGTAAATTCTACTTTAGCGTAAAATGCTAAGCGTGGGCCGTCAGAGTCGCCTCCGTTTTCCCTGCAAGGTTTTCCGACGCGGACGGCGGCCCAGTCTAGTTTCTTTCACGTCGTCGGTCTTCAGCGGCCAACCCACCTGGAAAATGTGATTCAGCGAAAAACCACTCCGAAATTTTACATCGCCGGAACATATTGCTCGCCCGTTCTTTTTTTTTTCTCTATTTTTTAAAGCTGTGCTAAAAATTGTATAAAAAAAAGAAAAGAGAGAGAAAAAGTAGAAAGAACAGAAGAAGAAAGAAACCCCCTTCTACCCCTTGCCCTTGAAACCCAAAAAAATAAAAAAATAAAAAATTGAAAAAGATTCGAAATCGATAAATAAAATTCAGTTTTTCAATTCGACTACATCAATCAGAGATTTTCCGTTTTTGTAAGTAGAATTCAACGTCTTCGTTCCAATAAAGTTTGACAGTCTGCCAGGACTTCGAGTGGGCAACTTAAATTGCTGGACTTCTTTATCTTCTCACGACACCCTCCTTTTCCTCACTTTTCTCTCCCAGGTTTACGATTTTTTTTTCTTCCTTTTTTCTTCTGCTTTCCGTATTTCTCGCTCAATCTTATTTGATCGAGAGTAAGATATATAGAAATTGGTTATAAGAACATTTCTCAAATGATTCTCAAGTACGATTCATTATTTGATTAATGATTTTGCATTCATATTCTTTTTTTTCAATTTTGAGATCATTTTTTTTTGTTTTTTTTTCTTCGTTCTCACGTTTATTTAATTTCCATTAATTATAAATGCGATTAAAAATAATTCGTATAGTGATTCATTGATATGATGATACAAAAAAAAAAAACACGAAGTATAAACCAATCAACGATTTCTCGAATAAGTAGAAGAAGGAAAAAAAAGTTAAAAAATTCAAATAAAATTAATAAAAAATGAAGAGAGAGAAAGAAAGAAAGAAAGAAAGATGGAAGGAAATCCTCCTCATGTTTTATTCATCAGTTTCGAGGATGATAATTGTCTCTGAGACTCTGACCAACCGTTGTTATGTAAATTTCAAGATAAACTTAGCCGATTCTCGCCGTTGGGTTAGAATTATCATCAAAGTACCAAAACTTTTAGAGCTCTTCAAACAAAAGAAACCAACAAAATTATTATTATTTTTTTTGTTTTTTTTTCACAAAAATAACATTTACCTAATTATACTCAACCTCCTGCAGCAATCTCGTTCTCTTCAAGTTTCTCATTCGTTCCTCTCTTTTTTTTTTCTTTTTCCCCATAAGGTACTTGAAGTAAACTTGAAACACATCTACGTAATATACATAAAATTAATACAATTATCTGATTATAATCTTAATTTTTTTATCATACTTATATTATAAAAATATGGAAGATATTATTTTTCTCTTCTTTCCTTAATTATAAAACAAGATTTTACGATTTATTTTTGAAATTTATATCCATCCGTAGTATAAAGCTTTAGTTATAATCCGTCCGTTATAACGTCAGATGTCGATACCGTAATTGCAGAGCAGGACAGGACCAAAAGTTCATCATCTCTCTCGTCACTATCTCATAGAATATCTAGCAAGTATCTCAGGGTAAAATCAAATTACTGACTCACTTTAAGAGACATTATCGAGCCGTAGGTCCTTGGGAGTTACCCTCGGCTTCCTGCGAAGCACACGGTTATTCCTCCATTCAAGAAATCAAGGAATATGTCCCGCGACTCAACGCGGTTTATATAAAATAGGAGAGAATTTCATCCCTTAGAATAATTGAAAGAAAAATTAAACGAAAAATATATACATCAGACCCAATATTTTTTATTTTTTTTTGAACAGAAAAAAAGACATAGGGTAAAGATACGTATGGGGTACATATGGAGAATAGAAAAAGAATGAAAATTCGATTTGTTCTCTGCACGGCTCCAAACGTCACCCTTAAATGGATACGCGGCATTCACCAGTTGGACGTGTTGCTTGGGGCTGGCAATCCACTTTGACTAATGCATGTTCCCCTTTACTAGGTATCTTCTTGTCGGGTTGATTGTCCCAGCCAGCCAGCCAGCCAGCCAGCCAACCAACCACCCAGCCAGAGAAAAACGATAGCTCCTTCTAGTTCACAAGAACACCATTCTAGCTACTGTCGGTTGAATTTGAAAGAGAAAAAAGCTAATGGCTTTCCAGGTCTTTCTTTCGATTTTTTATTTTTTTATTTTTTCAGAAATATAATTCTCTCTCGTTGAACGAAAGAATAATGAAAAATATCGGTTCGGAAAAAAACTTGTTTTACAATTATATACAAAAAATAAGAAATAAAATCAGGAGACTCGATCAATTTTTCTTTTTTTTTCTTTCTTTCTTTCTTTCTTTTTCTTCTTATTCTCTTTCATATATTTAAGCTGATTAAAAAAGCTTTCGTTTTTGTTTTCGTTTTCGTTTTCTGTCGTTCTTTTCTTCTTTCTCACTTGCGAGGGGCCAACCGAGATCGTAAACGAGCAGACAGACGAAAAGCTAAGAACTCGTCAAGTTTTCTTTTTTCGAGTGTCTTATATTTAATTAAGAGTCACTTACACTCACTATAATGATAAGATCAAACAAGAATTGCGAAAAACGTAATGCGGTGAGTGAAAATTTTTCTCTCGTTGAAAAAATAATTTTCTAATTTTTTTTGTTTTCAATTTTTAAATAAACCTCAAGATTTCATTATTTCTTTTACGATATACCTACCAGACATTACATAATACATAAAAAAATATGATAATATGATTTCAAAAAACGAGAATCATTGCCGAAAGTTAAAAAGCTTGCAATTAGTTACTTGTATAATTTAAATGAAATACTCTCACCGTACGTAAGTACCTCTATATAGTATATAGTATATAGAGGTACATGTATATACTATGTAAGTACTTTATATACCTCAACAGCTATACATTTCTTAGGAAAGTTGTTGCCCCGTAACAATTAGCACAGTTGTTATATCAGGTAAATTAACAAACGAAAACTTGTACAATATAGTTAATTATTATATTTTTTTTTTTTAATTTTCATTTGTATTTATTGAATAAAATTTTCTCGCCCCATTTCTCATTGTATACCGTAGAATATATAGTGAGTAAAAAATAATACGATAAATAAGATTGTAATGAAGAAGAAAAAATAATACTAAAAAAAAATAAATATATTGAATAAAAATTGGCAAACCCCGTTAAGAAGCAAAATATTTCGTATCATTGTTCATTATACTTACTACCTTTTATCTTGAACGTTGAAAATATAGGTTCGAGTCTTTCTTTGACGATATTTTATTACATATATACCTACCTCATACCTTTTCGTTTATATAAAATAAAATCTTGTATCAGGTAGACGCGATCTTATCGGATAAAGTGAAAATTTCAAACGATATTTATTTTCACCACAGAAAGGTTCAGGTATTTTTTTTTACAGGTTGGATTAATACGGTGATTCGATTACTCCTTCAAAACCCGCTTATAGGTATTACGTTGTCCCTTGAATGATCACAGGAAAGTGTGTAAACGTTAAAAGACTTACGGCTCAGATTAGTGTATTACAAAAACAGGCTTTTACAATTTTCAAAAGATATTCATTATCGATTGAGGTTTAACATTTTTTTATTTTTTTTTTATTAAAATTTCAAAAATTCTGAATTTATTCAAGACGATGTGTAATTCTAATAAACGTTCAAAATTTAGAACATCAATATCCCGAATTGTCCTAAAATTTTTGGTCACACGATCAATATAGTCCGATTTATCAAATACTGAATGAATAATGCGTGAATTTGAAGTTTCGGAGTTTTTTGCTTTCTGGATTTTGAGCTTTAATAAATTTTTTAATCTCAGGTGTACCTCGGTTGAATATTTTTTTTAAAATCGTCTATATTATACGAGATTTCCTCTTTCTAGAAACTGTGAGTCGTTGATATATGTTCAAATTCAAAATTTCTACTTTTCGGAACTTTGAAAATGTGGACATAGTCTCATTAAAATTAGCTAAATAATACATGAAAGAAAGTGATAATTTTTTTGTTTGATTTCACTTTTTTGTTCTACCAATAAAACGTACGATATTTCATATTTTTACGCTAACTTTTCTGAATGGGGGTTGAAGATGAGTCATCTTGCATCGTGGTGGTGCATGTCTCCCTTCCTGAGTCTTTCTCTCTCTCTCTCTCTCTCTCTTTCTCTCTCTGTCCAGCTAACCCCGAGAAATCGTTACTTCCATACCGCGAAAGAGGTCGAGACTCGAGATGAACCAGATATACGTCTATGTATATAGGTATATATATTATACCTATAAGTGTGCAGCGAAGAGTGAATTAGATAAAAGAAAAAAAGATTGAAAAAGCAAAAAAAAAATTTGATACAAGAAATAAATTTACGCGTTACTTTATAATCTTTTAATTTTTTTGATTTTTTTTTTTTTTAACCACCGTCGTCATCAGATTAAACAATTTCAAAGGAATTTGTCCTTTTTTTTTCTCTCCCTCTCTCTCTCTCTCTCTCTAATCATTGTAAATCGATTTTGAAAGAAAATTTGTTCATCATACAAACGATTCCTTTTAATAATCAAAATATCCATTTTTATTACATAAAATGTGAAGTTTTACCCAATTTTCCCGCGCACTTTTATTCTCCCCCTCTTCGTCGTTCTTCTATGTAATATATAATATAGTATATACAGATAGGTATATATAGATATATATATATATATATATATATCTATATATTAAATAGTAGTTTGTGCGCTTGCGTGTCGTTTTGATCCTCACAACCGCGTACGTCTCTCTCTCTATATTCGCGTACATTTTAGTGTCGCACGAGACACGGTCGGTGATAGGTGATACGGTGATGGTGATTGTGGTAATGACGATGACGACTAAAGGGGGTACACGACGAAAGTAGAATAAAAGAAAATAAAATAAAATAAAATAAAATAAAATAATATAAAATAAAATAAAAGAAAATAAAATGACGATAAAAAAAGCTAACTGCAATCGTCGTCGTGACGATAGAGAGAAAAAGAAGAAAAAAAGAAATAACAATAATTTCAAAAATTTGAAGAAATATTAATAATAGAAAAAAAAAAATAAAAAAAACCTATATATATATATAGAGAATTGTGATTCGGTCACGGAGAAATGCGATGGGAACCTCCGCGTGGTTCCTGCTTATATGTCACATAGTCATTTGGACACAGTCGAACATCGTCGAGGGAAAAGGGGAAAGCTGTGAGTAATAAATAATGTTGAAAAATTTGTTCTTTGAATTTTTAGTTTTAGTTTTTAGTATCTTTTTTTTTTTTTGCTTTCTTTAAATATTTTGAAATTCCTCTGTTTTGTTTGATAAAACAAAATTCGAGAGGTGGTGAAGAGGGACAGGGGGTTGACTAGGAAAGAGAGAAGATACTATATCATAGTATCGAAGAGAGGAGAGTAGAGGAGAAGAGAAGAGAAGAGAAGAGATGAGAGAAAAGAAAAGAACGTGGCTGTCGGGTCGTGCAGAAGGCACTGTTTGAAGAGAGTAATATTGATCGCAACCCCCGGGAGGGTAAGGGGGTGTGGGGGGGTGGGTGGGGGTGGAGGGGGGGCTTACATCGGCGCGTAGGAGAGACAGAGAGACCGAGGGGGTAGGTAGCTGTTCGGTAGACGGGGAACACAGGGGTTTCAACCCTCTTCTATACGCTAGGGGAGAACAGAGAACTACCACGGGGTCGTAGCTTTGTACACGAGGGCGTCGTTTACGTACGAAACATTATGTCTATGGATATAGATATCTAGGTATATACTATACCACATATAACACACATATATATACATATATGCGTGTGTGTATGTGTATGTGTATGTGGCTACGCGAAAGCGCGGGTAAAAGGTGCAGAGGAGGATCAAGAATAGAAATTTACACTTGAATATATATATATATATACGAAAGAGAGTGAGAGAGAGTGAGAGAAAAGGAAATTTTATATGATCCTTTTTTTCATTTTTTATTATTTTTTATATCAACCCCCAATCATTTAATCATATGAGTATAATTTGATACTAATTTGTTCATTTTCACGTCAAAAATAGTCATGAAAATTTCAAGAAAAATCAATCAGTTGAAAGAAGAAATTTTTTGACTCAGAGTAAATATATATATAATATATATATATATATATAACACCTGTGTTATTTTATAATTCATAATAATTCTCTCTCTCTCTCTGACTTTATTATTTCATATTGATATAGTTGTATATATCGTTATTTGACGTCGACGAACTTTGACACCGAATAACGATACGAGAATAATTTTTTATTTTTTGATCCAGTATATGTAATTACTTGTTTAAAGAAATACTGTAGAATTAATTAATACGTTTAATAATTAATACTTTCTTTTTTGTTTTTTCACCAATAATATAATTATATATATTCATCAACATGTTCACGTTATACTTGGTTTTGTTGAAATTTCAACCGCGAAGTTTAACCTCCCTCCCCCCCGCTCCCAAAATTCATATACGTATATACATAGAGTACAAAACGCGTAAGATCTAATATCACTATGTGGAATATACATATATATATATATATATATATATACATATATATGTATATAAACACAAGTTCAAGGTAATTAGATAACTTTATCATATAACAGATTGTTCGCGTTAATTATCCACATGGTTGAGTACAACTAACTCTGACATTCGTGTATATATACCTTTATATGCCTGTGTGTATGTGTGTGTGTCTATATCTATACGGTCGAGAAATTAGTCTCTCGTATATAGTTCCATGTATAATTTGATTTTGCATTAATTTCAAATTGCAAGCAAAAAAAATTATCTTCAAAACATTTTTGAATCGAAAAAAGAAGAAAAGAAAGAAAGAAAAAGAGAAAGAGAGATAGAGGAAAAAAAAAAGAAAATTCTTCTATTTATATTTTTATTTATCACCCCCAGGACTTAAGACCCTGACGACTCTCAACGATAAGGGAAGGGAAGGGACTTCTTTTCCGATGAATAAAACCCACACGAGTATCATCGATAGACGGGACACCTCCTCTTCTACTCTTTTTTTTTTTTTCTCTCTTTTTTTTCTCTCTTTTTTAACTTAATCTTATCGAAATAGACCTTCTCGCCCTTTTTTCTTATTTTCTTTTTTTTTTATCAGTCATTATCTCTATAAGGGTTGATGACAATAAATTGGTGAGGGTGTAACGAGGAAAAATCGATGAGATTTTTATTTTTCCACCGTTTTTCATGTTGTTTTTTTTTTTTTCTCTTTTTATCTGTTCACAGACAAGATGATACACGTATGCAAAAACCATTTTCTTCAACAACTTTATCGTAAAATAGACGGTGCAGTATTGACATCACAAAACGAGAGGAATTTAGACTGTGCAATTACTTTTCAAACGCACAGTATACTACAACGTTTTATGCTGCGTTTTGATCGGCTTCAATTGGACTGCAATGATCATTTATATATTTATGACGGGGCTCACGCCGTCGGTAATTACAAGGTAAATATATATATATATATAAATATACCTATATAATATTTCAGGAATATACGTCATTTATCAAATTTCATTCATTTATTCTTTGAAGAGAAAGAAGAAAGAAAAAAATTCAATAATTTTTCATCCCTTTATTGAAAGAGAATCAATTATTCGCTTTATTGTCAGTTTTTTATTTTTATTTTTTTATTAGCATTCTGAAAAAATTACAACCTCGTGTCTTTATTGATTACCAATTAGCAGCTCACCTGTATTAATATACCTACGGTAACAGAAAATTAATTTCAACCCTTTACATCAGTACGCTGGTCTGAAATTATTATACGTACGAATCTGAATGTTTCAAGTTCGTTTTAAAAATGATCTGATAGTGCGAGCTTTTCGTTTTTGTTTTATCATTACTATCATTCACCTCTCGATGTGCAGAAAAGCTCATATACTATATACATAGAGATAAAATATAAAGATAAAAAAACGTTCAAAAAAAAAAAAAGGAAACGATAAGGACGTAGACGACAAAAAGAACTTGGGTCGAAGAAACGAATCCTGATTAATGACGCAAGTTTTCAACCCCCTCACGTCTTATGCTTGGAATTTTTAATGGAGGAATACATTAAAATTCAAGCTTGTAGGGGGTTGGAATCTAAAGCTGTAAAGGTGTGAAGGTATATAGTTTAAATTTTTACCTGCTGCTGCTGCTAGAGAGAGAAAAAGAGAAAGAGAGAGAGAGAGAAGAAAGTAACTTATGTGATATATAACTAGTTTATGGAAAAGAAATTAAAGAGACTGTTTAATCATTTTCTAAAGATTTATCATAAAATTTTATACGACGATGCATGCATCCATCCAGTAAGGGGATGAGAAATATAGAGATGCAAAATGAGGAGGTAAAAGGAAAAAAAAAAGTTAAAAAAAAGTAAAAAATAAGTAGCGGATAGGGTGGTAGTTTATCGAAGAGTACCGGGCGTCGGCTCCAATCGAGGGTGCCATCACTTCCGCGAAGAGGAAAGATTGATGCGATATAACCAGTGACACTTTCAGTCTGCGTTCTCCGAGCTGCACCCCTGAATCGTTGAGTTGTGATCATTTTTATACCTATAGATGTAGGAGGAGGAGAAAAAAATAAAAAATAAAATAAAAAAATGAGATAGACATTTTTGCAAACTCATGGGGTGGCGTAAAAGTAAGCGAAATTATGCATAAAGTATAAGAAAATATATATATATATATACACACAGATTTTCACCCTCGCATTTTCTTAATTCAAACACTTTTATAACCAAGCTATATACGTATAAAACGAGTATAACACTAGTCTGGATAATTATATGGTCAAGTTTTACGATATCTTATAAAACCTGGACCAGGTTGGATGAGTTTTTATCATCCTTAATTAACGTTAGGTTAACTAACGAGCGACGATTCAGTCTTGTATAATAAAAACCTCTAACAAGCCCCGAGGTTTCTTAATTTTTTTATTTTTTTTTATTTTTTGTTTTCTTCTCCCTTATTTTTTCCCTCTTCATTTCAGGTTCTTGGAAGCTTTTCACCTTTATTAGACAAAAAAATTGGAATATAATATTTTTTTCGTACAGATATGTAGATAAACAGGGTGATTAATTATTTCTTTTTATTTTTTATATGATGATGATCGCGGGGTGAAAGCTCTCCGATCATTTCTCATTTCGAATTTTATTTGGGGGAAAGTAAAATTAGGTATAACAGGTAAAGCTCTTCTTCTATCTTCCTACTGCTATTTGCCTCTTTGCCATTTTCTTTTTTTTTTTTTTTTTCTTCCACCCCTAACTCGGATATAGGTGTATAGTTACTACAGATTGGGAAACGGAATTACCGAAGCTTCTTCGTTCGCGCGAACAATCCGGGTAGAACTAGCTTTTACTTTTATCGTAATTGCATCAGCTCTCTGCGCAGAGCTTTACGCTATCGGTGCAGCAGTTAAACCACAACTTCTTATCCTTATCTTCTTATTAGTTCTTTTAATATCCAAGCCTATATTGGTATGTGTAACATGTATAATTAATCGAATAGCTGACAAAAAAAAAAAAAAAACCAAAAAAATTAGAGACAAAAATTAAAATTCTCCTTTTTTTTTTTTTTTCCTTCTTTTCATTCATTTTAGATTTTTATTTTTCATATTTTTAACACTGTTTCAAAGTATCTGTCATCTGCGGTTGGCACCTAGGTAGTTAATGGCGTAATAAACCATAACGGAACACGAGAAGGTCCGCATTAATTACCCGTGTATAAATAATTTCTGATCTCAGTACATAGGTATATACATAGGTATATAGGTATTATATGTACCAGCTATGGGTGCAGAGAGAAGAACTTGACAACATCCTCTGATTAATTGAATTGGTTATTTATTTGATTGATTAATTAATTAATTAATTAATTTGAAGAGAACAAAAAATTTTGAAAAAAGTGTCGGAGGCTAGAATTTAATGAAAAATTTCTTCCAGACTTTCTTAAATAAATATTATAGCTATGGTTTGAGGCAGTAAAATTCCATCACGTAGCTGAAACCCGGTCCCTGTCCCTTATTCTTGCGCGTCGTCAGTCTTCACCCACTTTGTATATAACCCCGTCCTGCCGAGGGGTGAGGGTCTAACTATCGATTTACTCAGTGAGGACGAATTTTACATGTCGAAAACCTTTCGTCAACTGTCAGCCATAGTTCAAGTATCAAAAAAAAATTTACTTATATAGATTTTTCCAATTTTCAATACCTCCTTCGATCCCATAAACGATATGAAAAAAATTCGAAATTAAGGACGAGAAAGACGAGCATAAGAAATAAAAAAAGAACCTAAATCGATCCTTGATTTTCTTCCTTGAAATGAAAGATTTCATTTTACGAATATGAAAATCGTTGTATTAGTGAATTTCGCAATCGCGTAATACTACCATCGATTTTTCAAAATTTATGAATTCAAAGATTAGGAGCTAAAAATTACCCCGAAAAATGCTCTTTCTACGTCTTGTTTCTTTCGATTTTTTAGATAATAACAAAACTGGATGATCGTATACCCATACGATATTTATTTATACCCAAAAAAAAATAAAAAAATAAAAAACGATTCCAGAATTTATTTTATTTTTCTTTTTTTTCTTTTTTATCCAATTTTTAATGAAGGGAATGAAAATAATTAATCGACTCGTTGACTCAAGGCACCTTGTCTTGATAGATTATATATATATATATATATATATAGTTGATATGTCGGTGCTGTGCAGCAATACGATCAATATAATGCACGTATAGTGAGTAATAATCGCGTGGGGGTGAATGAACAGCGAATTGTTTGTTTCTTATAGCTGTTTGACAATTTTTTAATTTTTTTTTTAATTGAAATTTTCACACCAATTATATACTATATGATTAATATTAGCCGTATAGTACTATGATGAGTATAATTTTATTTATGTAATTTGTATAAAAATTGCGATATAGGTATACAGGCAGAAAATGTAACAGGGGTGTTTCATAGAAGTTTGAAAATGTACAAAAAAAAAATAAAAAAAATGTTTTATTTTAGCCACGTGAGAGAGAGAGAGAGAGAGAGAGCGTGATCTTGATCATTACCCGTAATTTGACAATGTTATTACCTGCAATTTACCTGTCTAACGAAATATGCAAAGTATGACGAAATTAAAGCTTATCTTAACTACCATACGTTTCATCAATCTCAACCTATAACCACGAGCTTTACTCTCTCGTTAACCTTTGCGGGAGTTCGTCGTCGTTATGTACTATACTATATTATCTGAATCCTATATAATATATTGTACTTATATTATATACACTGTAAAAAAAAAAATGAAAAAAAAATAATAATTTCTTTTACACACGGTAACGAATCTCATATTATAATTATACATATATAAAAACGAAAGACTTTAATCATGAATAATTATAATCACTAGTTTAGCTATAATGAAAGAAAAAATAAATAAAAACGTTCATTTTCACAAAAAAAAAAAAACAGAATTGTCCAATTTTTCATCAAAAAAAAAATTTCTAAAATAATGAAAACTGTTCTTTATTTTTTTTTTCATTTTGCCCCTTATTGACGATAAAAATTATCGCATTACAAGCTAGACGTATATTTGGTTGCAATTTTACAGGCGTTCGTTTTGAAAAGATTATCTTATCCAATTTTCTTATTGTTTTTTTTTTTTTTTTTTTTTTCTTTTCTTTTTTTTCTTCTTTTCTCTACTGTTTCAGGCTGATTTATCCTGTCGAAATACTAAACAGAGTGTGGGTGCTATATTTACCAGGACGAATTTTGTCACCCTAAAATACGTCACCGATGGTTGGGGTACAGATTCGAATGGTTTCCGGCTCGTGATAACTGCTGTCAAGGATCCAAGTGAGTAGACAGAGAGCAAAGGCTCGAATAATCAAAATAAGAAGACTTTGAAAATGAATTTTTTTTTCTTCTTCTTCTTCTTCTTTAATTCGTCAAGTAATTAGATTTACTTTGATAATATTTACAGCTGTTAATTTTGTTCCCATCAATATATCAGTTTTCTTTACTTCTTTAATTTTCCACCCAATTCTCCTTTTCTTTCCTTTTTTCTTTTCCTATTCTTTTTATCATCATTATTATTATTATTATTATTATTATTATTATTATTATTATTATTATTATTATTACTATACTTTACTTCTGCTAATTAGTTTTCAGTGATTAATTGTTACGTCGAAAACAATACTTAGTCACGGTCCTGAAATTTCGTTTGAAAAGAGCCTTCGCTCGATGAATGCGAAGACTTTAATCTGATCGTAGAAAATCTTATTGTTTCACGAGGACGTTAATGTCTCTAACTTCACAGCTGCCCTCCTCCCCCCCCTTCTTCCTCCCTTTCTCCACGCAGTATAAACTCCACTTTACTGATGGATAGCTAAGGGTGCAAGTTACAACCAATATTGAAATTGAAATTGAAAATTCGTTTCTTTTACTCACGTTTTTCGTATAATCTTTAACTGAAGTACTGAAAAAAAAAAAAAAAAAAAATGGAAATAAAATATATTTCATACCAAACCCGATTCCCATCCACGTCTCAAGACTCCAAGCTTGATATTGAAGATATTTCCATTATTCCTATTATTTTATATCAAAGTACCTCTACTGTAGCCTTTGAGCTTCGCATATACCTATATGATCTTAAACGTCGAATAAAACGATGAAAGATGTATATATATATTTTCTCATTAAATAGATTGTTTCTTAGATTCTGAATAAAACTGCACTCAAAAAAAATTCTCATCCTATATATCATTTCACGGCTCTATATCGTTGAGGTTTTATAGTCGTAGATCCTGGCGTTGGTAGGTAGGGACTAAGATACCGATCAAAAACCATTTATTCAAAAAAAAAAAAAAAAAGAAAAAGAAAAAAAAAGGTGCTACCAGAAGGACTGATCGTCTTTAGTCACGAAACCGACAGATTAATTTCAGATAGTAATTCGAGGGTTTGAATGAATAGGATAAAGTGAGAAAAGGATTTCCTATAGTTATGAACGAATAAAAAAAAAAAGGAAAAAAATTAACAACGTCTCTCTTCTTCCTTCATACGATTTATATTCCAATTTCGAGTTCAGATGAGACGAAAAATTAAATATATAGAAAAAAATAGAATATATATAGAAAAGGGGTAGAAAATTTTTGAATATATTTTCCTGCTCAAATTTTTCGTCTGCAAGAAACTGTGCAAAGAGTTGTATAAGGTATAGCCTCTGACTTGGTCGTTAGCACGTCTTTGCACACGTGCAGCCATTCCTTCGTCTCTAACCATGAGATTCATAGCCGAGGTATTGCGTCAAGTTTTCACCCCTTTATCACATATATTTTTTTTCCCTCTTTTCTCTTTTCCTTTTCTTTTTTCGTCATGTCATTTTTCTCTTTCTCTCTCCTTTTCCTCTTTCAACCCCCCTATAGAACACCACTTGCCTTAGGATCTGTAGCGGGGGTGCGCAGCTGGCGAACCATAGATAGTTCGAAAACTCTTTCTCAAACTTTCTTTGAATAAATCAAAATTATTATTATTATTATTATTATTATTATCATCATCATTGTTATTCTTATCAACGTTACATAAGCAATTGTACAGTCGTGAGGTAAATCAGAAAAGAAAAGAAAAGAAAAAAATATAGAAAGAAAGAAAGAAAATGACGATACTTAGGAGGTTTATAACAAATATGAGAATATCTTCCTTTACCTCTTTACTCATTTTTATTTTTTTATTTTCTTCTTCTTCTTCTACTTCTTCTTATCTTTATTTTTTATCTTCTCACAGAACACACGTGCAAGGACTTCAAATGCAATTCTAGAGAATTTTGCATAGACACAGACCTGGTTTGTGATGGTGTTAACCATTGCGGGGATGGATCGGACGAAGCAACCTCGACTTTGTGCGATAGTGAGTAATGAGTTGATGCATTTCTTTCTTTCTTAGTATGCGATATAATGACGAATAAATATAGGTATATATTAGGGTGGGTTTTTTGGTACGACTATTTTTTTTTTTTTCCAACTCCCCATTGAAAATCTTGTAGTAGACGTCGAATAAGGAATCCTGTCTAATTTTTAGCTCTAATTCCCATTCTAAGAACTCGCACTCTTCTTTTTAAGTTTTCCCATGCTAAAAGCATGCAAATATTACTACTTTTTCTTTAGCCGCGCACAACTCAGCCGCATTTCAATGGATTGTTCTCATCCAAGACTCATTTAACAGAGAATTTAATGTTCTTACAAAGTGCCCATGATAGTTTGATTTATTTGAAAATATTGAACTTGACATTTTGTTAGAATTTTATATTTCAAAAAATCAAAGTCCTTATTTCTTTCGAAATACTGGTTTGAGAGACTTTATTCATAGGACTTTTTTTGTAGAGAAATAAATTTCCTACAAAATTGCTAAAAAGTTTTTTTCTCCAAGTCCAACTGTTTATTCGCCCACAGTGAGAAAGAAGAATTATGCATAAAATCGACTTTGAAGGCTCACACAGGTGCAGCGGTTGAAACCACAGCCAAACTACCTGAGGCACTTTTGAAGAACACTAAATTCTCTGTAAAATGAGTCTTAGATGAGAACAATCCATCGAAATGCGGCTAAGTTGTGCGCGGCGAAAGAAAAATTCGTAATGTTTACATGCTTTTAGCATGGGAAAACTTAAAAAGAAAAGTGCGAGTACTTAGAATTGGAATTAAGAGCTAATAATTGGACAGGATTCCTTTTTCGACGTCTACTACAAGATTTTCAATGGGGAGTTGAAAAAAAAAAATAGTCGTTTTGATTTCTTTTTTTTTTTTCTAATTCATCTTATTCCTCGCTGCAGATACCGAAGCCTCGACGATCCTTGGTATGGAAAGAACGTGGTTCGCGGTAGCGATTGTCTCCACATTGATTACGCTTGCTGGTATAGTAGCCGGTATGGTGATGTGCTTTTGTAAACAGCGTAATTCAACACCTAGGCATTTGCACAACGCTAATAACGCTCAAACCCATCCACCAGTCAGTTTCCCATGTGAGTTTGAACCGACTGTAATTATCGATACTAATTATTATCTATATAGTACCCATATACATATGTACAAAATAAAATTCAGACATTTTTTACACGACATATTATTCTACACATATATACATATATACACCATTTTATTAGAACTATATAGTATATAGTATATCTACAAGAAATACGACAATTAGTTAAAATCCTGGCTTGGATCCAAAGGATCCCATTTCACCCCATATTAACCCTTTTTTTTTCCACACTAGTAGAAAAAAATGGAAATTACTGGCTAGACCAATTATTTATATTCCAAGAACCGTGAATATGAGATTTAGAAAAATTAGAATTTACGAAGAAATAGGAAAGGAAATTTTTATTACCACTTTTTTGGTTGCAAATCTTCTTTTCTTTCAGTTTCTTTTTTTCTTTTTTCTCACAATCGAGTTGTAAATCATTTTCACATTGAATAATAATGTTAAGGTTTGACGTAAAGTAGGTATATACCATAACACGTTTATATACATATGTTATAAGGTATACGTATATATATATTATATATAGTATGTCGATGCGAAATATAAAACGTGAATAGCATATTTTATTATAATACAGAGTTTTTAGTTTCTGTTTTGATCGTGATCTAGATGAGAAAATTTCGATCGAACGTTACTCGATTTACAATTAATAATTATTCAGTACAGACTTTCTTTATTGAATAAATTAACTCTTAACACATATATAGTTATAGTAGTTAAGTTACAATAATTAAACTTGGCCTCAAACTACTGTTATTTTTGTACACTTTCACGACACACGCATACACACACACACACAGACAATCGCACACATATTTACATATAATTAATTCACAAAAAAAATTAAAAAAAAAAAACTGGCTAGACTTGGTGCATATAACTTGCAACGAAATGTTGATCAAATTTTTAAGGGATAAAAATTATTTCATTATTTATTATCTAATTAATTTCAAATATTGCATAACATTTAAAAAAAAATCGAGATATAGTATATTTATTACTTTATTGTTGATAGGCGGATTTATCTTAATTGTCTCATCTTAAACCAACGTCATTATAACATATTTTCTTTAAAACAAATTATATAATTATTTACATACGTAGATAGGTTTACAAATTTGTATGAAATAACAATTGCGATAATAATTCTAATGAACGAAAAAATAAGTTGCTTAATTTTTATCTTAAACCGGAAAAAACCGCGAAAACAAGAATATAAAATAAGATAGCGATTAAAAGAGAAAAAAAAAAGAAAAAAATTTGTCGAGACAATCGGTAATCCTTTTATATCGTCGATTTACACGATTCACAAAGAACGTCTTTGTTATTGTTTAACAAATTCCCTAAAAAATTTTAAAATCGTGTATAGATTAAACGAAGGCTAGAATAACACCAGCAAAAACAGCGCTAGGTCTTATCTTTTTTTTTTTTTTTTTTCTATTATTATTTTGACAAAACATCGTTAAACAAAGTATATTTGCTCAACTTATCTCCAGTTGATTATAACGATCGATAAATGTACAAATATATTTATTATTCTTGAAATAATACCAACGTAGTCCGGGTTGACTATTTTTTTTTATTTTTTATTGTTATTGTTATCTAAAATTATTTGTAAATAATTTCGCAAAAAAAAAAAAGAAAAAATAGAAATAAGAAGTGAGAGAGAGAGAGAGAAGCAAGGGGGTAAGAAATTTTCAATGATATAGTACTGCATACTGCGAAAGACGTGCTATCGTCTAACACATACATTCTTAGTACTCATTTTATACAAACATATCATATTCACATTGGCCTACTGACCCCACCATTCAACACTTCGTTAGTTCCATTCCATTCCATTTGAAGTTGACTCATTAGTAATAAAAGTCGAGAAAGTGACGGTCTACTGCAGAATTTTTTATTACTATCTTCCTATTCATTCGACACTTGACATCAGTCCGGTTAACAAGTTAAAAAATTAGTTTTTTTTTTTTGTAATCGAATTTAAACGATTTCCTATAAAAATCAAAAAATCAACATACAATTTATGTTGAAAAAACTAAACGTGATGTGTGTAAAATCTGGAGCTAAATAAATCTATACAAGAAATAGAATATAAAAAAATTTAAAAAAATAATAATATATAAAAATTAAAAAAAATAAAGAAAAACACCGGTTATGGGTTCCTCAGAGTTAGAATCACCGATAACATCGTTTTCGAAACTGTTTATGATATTAGGTGCTTTTTTTTCAAACGCTTTGACCTCATCGTTATCAGATAGTGAAAATTCAGTGATAAATACAACTTCGGTTAATAATTTGCGGGATTTTTTTATCGGACCATGTTTGGTAAAGACTAATCAAGTATGTCCTGACGAAGAAGTAACATTTTTCCTTTACACACGTAAGAACGTTATTAATGGTCAAGAAGTGAATATGACAATTGACGGAGGTTCTAATATACCGGAAACATATTTTGACGCTAAATATCCAACGAAAATAATTATTCACGGTTATAATTCTGATATGCAATTAGACTCGTTAGTAGCAATTAGAAATGAGTATTTAAAAAAATCTGATTATAATGTTATAGCCGTAGATTGGCACCGGCTAGCTACTGCCCCATGCTACCCCATAGCAGTCCACAACGTACCACATGTTGGAAAATGTGTTGCACAATTGATAAACGGTCTTAGAAAATACGGTGCTGTTGATATTCATGTTATTGGATTTTCACTTGGTGCTCATGTCCCGGCATATTCTGCCAAAGAACTTAGACCATATAAAGTGACAAGGATAACAGGACTCGATCCTGCAATGCCCCTTTTTATACTAGTTAGTAAAGACGAAAAGCTTGATTCTGAAGACGCTCATTTCGTTGACGTATTTCATACGAATGCTTTTATACAAGGTAAAGTCGAGGCTAGTGGTCATATAGATTTTTATATGAATGGTGGTATAAATCAGCCCGGTTGTTGGGAGATGAGAAATCCCTTTGGTTGTAATCATCATAGAGCTGCTGTATATTTTGCTGAATCCATAAACTCTAACGTTGGATTTTGGGGATGGCCTTGCCCTGGTCTATTGGCTTATCTTCTTGGATTTTGTCCTCAAAGATTTCCCGCTGTTATTGCTGGTGACAAATGCAATCCTCAATACAGAGGATTTCATTTGGTAAAAACCAACTCTGAGGAACCCTTCGCTAGAGGACCTTTTCAAGTCAATCCTGGAGAAGAGGAAGTGCTGATTTCTGTTAAAAGACTCAAGTGATAATTGATCGATTAATTTATCATTTTTTTATATTATTATTTGTTATTTGTTATTTGTTATTTATTATTAAAAATTGTGCTGAAAATAGGATACCTAATTTTTTGTTATCATTATTATTACTATTATTATTATTATTATTATTATTATCGTTGTTCTAACGATTGATGAGAATTTTTTTTTTTTTTTGTTATATACATCTGCGATTTTTCATTCTGAATAAATATTTCGTGTATGTTCTTTCTTGTTTTTTTTGTTCTTTCAATTTGCAAAAACAAATTAAAAAAAGACTATAATGTGAACCAGAATAAAATCGACTTGAGTTTTAAGTCTATTTCTCAATTTTTTTGTCAATATGTATTAATTTATTATTTATATACATAAAAAATTGTTTGAATTCTTTTTTTTTATATATTAGGGTGGTTCTCAGATACCAAATTGACGAGTGAAGTATGGCAACCTTCAGACGAAAAATAAAAAAAACAATTTCCCCAAATATTAGATTTTTTTAAAAATTCTAACAGGTGCCTAAAGAGTCCTGAAGTTTTCCCGTTTCTTCTTTGTTTTTTCAATTTCCCTGCCTTCCTCGTGAAATTTTATTTCGGAAACGACCTTCAGAATATAAAAAAAATCCCATCGTAAGGGTGCTAATCGAAAATTCTAATATTTTCGCGTAAAATTGTGCAAAAGAATCAGGCTCAGGGGCTAACATCATAGACAGATTGACCGAAAAAATTTCCTTGATTTTTTTCTATATAGTGGAATTTTTTGGAGCACAATTGACCCAACAATCGAATGGGAAGAAAAAAAAATCATAAGATCCAATGTTATTTAAACGAGAAACTTCGAACCTCTTTAGGTACCTATTGGAATTTTTTTTAAAATCTAATATTTAAGGACAATTTTTTTTGATTTTTTGTCTGAAGGTTGCCATGCTTCACTCATCGAGTTGGTATTTAAGGATCACCCTAATATATAATATACACATAGAGAGATAATAGAGACTGTTATTATAGTTAAATAATTAATACACCTTATCCTTGTTAGAAATTTATTTTGTCGTCCGTTAATTCTATATAATTGGTGAAACTTTTCCTCGATCATTTAGGTACGTTGAATAAATTAGAGAGAAAGAGAGAGCAAAAGAGAAAGAGAGAAGAAAAAAAAAGGAAAAATCCTGAATGCCCCTGTCAATCTTTATTAAGGTAATCGTCCAGTCGTTGACGTTCACCAACCTTCGTGATTTAGAACCTCAATATAAATTATCTATATACATGTATATAATACATCGATACCCTAAACTTGGTGATGAAAAATTTCGAGACTGTATAATTTATTTATAGGGGACTCTCGGTTTTATACGCTCAATTTAACATCTCGTTTAAATTATAATTACCGACTTGCGGACGTCGTGGTAGGTATAGGTAAACGGTAATCAATTATTAATTAAATATCAATATTAACTGTCCCTTTTTTTTTCCTCTCTCCCTTAGAGTGTGCGAAAAATTAATCTAATTATTTATTATTATTACGCAAAGTCGTAAGTGACTTTATACATATGTCAGTAAAATTATTATTCATTTATATTTACTCGTATATATAAATTTACGTGAAATCGATATTTCATACCATATATATATATATACATATAGGTGTATATAGATATATCTGCATATGAAATATCCGCGTAACTCGTCCCTAGGGGTAGGTTCGATCTTGGCCTGTTCCTTGATTTATTTAACCGCAGGAACCCGTCGAACTACCATTTGGACAGGACCGAATTGAGACATAAATTACCAACGTCTACCAGCGTTACGTCTCTGGGTCAGCTAGTGGCCTGCAGAAATCAATAATTCAATTTTCCTTCTCGTATACCTGATCTCAGGATCAATAAATACCTACCTACACAACCGCACACTGCACACACTGCACACCTAATCCACACATGAAAAGAACCAGGTTTAGAAACAAAAAATTTGTGTAAGTGAATTATCAATTTTTTCTTTTAACAATAAATTAAGTTAATAATTAGAAAGAAAAAAAATGAGAGAAAAATTGGAAAATGAATAATAAATGTATTTTTCTTAAATGCGAATTTACTTAGTTTCTATTTTTTTGTGGGACTGATGTTCGTCACTGTGTTCCAGTGCAACAGATGTACGGATCGAACGGTGCCAGCGCAGGTATGCCCCTGGGGATGACGACGTTAAAGGGTCATCCGATTCAGGGTGGTATGCTAGGTGCCACGACCCTTCCGCGGCCGGGAAACTGGCTGCGCCCTGCGGGCCTCCGGCTCGGGCACAGCGCGGCCCGGGTCCGCCTCTACTGCCAGGCAAAGTGAGGAGCCACGGTTCGGACAGGTGATTAAATTTCCAAATATCTCATTAGCCCGAATACATATATATACATACTATATATATCTAGAATAATAACAGTAGTATATAAGGGCTTGGGATGAGAACTAAATTTCGCGAATCATGAATTGCGAAATTATAATTAGGGTTGTTATGAATTTTGTGTCCAGGATTTTTGAGCTTTCGAATAATTTGATTAGAATATTATTATTATTTTTTTTTTTCTTTCCACTGTAGGATTAGAAAGAATTTTTTAGTATCCGGTTGTATAAGAATATTTTCTGTATCTTATTATTATCTTTGATAAAATTTTTCAATTGATATCTACGGTGTTTTATGGTCAAGGAATTAACGTAAAAAAAAATTAAAAAATCAGGAAAAAAAAAGAGTTTGGAATTTTTGGATATATATATTTTATGGCAGACAATGAGCAATGAACGTGAAAGTATTTTGAAAAAAAAACAAAAGAAAATTGTATTTTTTTTTTTTTTTTTCAACTTTCATACGGCGAATACTGTAACAAATTTATTCGTACAGTTACGAATCGTATGAAACGAGTCAAAATTTTTATATGAATATTTTATAAAGGTGTGTTTGCGATCGTGCAGTGAACCACGGTAAAATTTCATTAAATTCAAAATACTCCGTGATAGAAAATGAAAGAAAATGAAAATAAAAAAAACTGTGTCAATTCAATTTTCATAATTATCGCAGTTATTAAATAATCTTGGATAAAAGTGATGGCGAAAAAAAAGCTCACTGAAGTGAAAAATGAATTTTGTTTTTTTTTCTTTCACAATAAACATAGCCGATTAAATATAGATTTTCAAGAACCAATATTAAGGATTCTTATTCCACGATTTTGAAAATAGTCTAAAGATCTCACCGGTGGATGGATGGATTTTGAAAACGAGAAAAGCGGTTTAAATACAGTATTTGGATTCGTAAAATCAGTTTCTCAACTCGAAAGTATAAAATTTTGTAATATTTGATGAATATAATATAGATATAAAATATAAAATATATAATATATAAAAAAAAAAAAATAAGAAACGTACTAAATCGCGATTGTACGACGATTTTTTCTTTACTTTCAACAAATTTGTATATATGTAAAAAAACTATATAACAGATAAAGAAATATACTAAGAATCAACGTTTTATTTATTTTTTTCGTTACAGTGACATCTCCTCCAGCCAAAAAGACGAGTGGTTCGTGTAGGTGAGTAATATTTTAATTACCGATTTCCGATTTCTTTTTTTTTTCTTTTTATTTATAATAATATAATCTTACGAAATTCGTACAATTTTAATATAGTATATATAAAAATTACCAAATTTTGAATATTAATTTTCTTTTTTTTTTTCCAATTTTTCTCTTTTCGTCAGAGGCGGGCCTGGACCAGAGCCCGCAGGGTGATCGGGACGGTGGTGCCCACACCGCCCGAGACGTGAATATTAGTTCCGTCATTTCCCCATCGACACATCATCATATCATGATCATCATCATCATCATCATCATAAGAATAATAATAATAATAATAATAATATTAATAATATTAATAATAATCATAATCATCATTATAATGATAATACAAAAAAAAAAGAAAAATAATAATAATGATAAATAATATCAATAATAATAATAATAATAATAATAATAATAGTAATAATTCAAGCTATCTTATATCATCGTGTGTGTGTGTGTGTGTTTTTTTTAGTTTTTCATTTTTCTTTTTTATTTCCTCAAACCATGATCGAAATTATAATGCGTCAGAAGAAGAAAATATATACATAGAAAACAAGAAACGAAAAAACACTCTGTTTCACATATACTATATTATATTATATTATTTTGACGATAGAAAATTTTGTGACGTAATTTAATTTAGTTGAATAAAAGGAAAATTTATTATTACATATACATACATATACATACATACATAAATATTATGTACTCAATAAGTTCAGTCACGTTTCACCATACATGAAAAGAAAAAGAGAAGAAGAAAAAAAAGAAAAAAAGAAAAAAGATTAATAAATAAATAAATAAATGAATAAATAATATGTATGTCTGAGCAGATGTGTATTTTCTGGAAAACGTGATGAGTACTGTATAGATCTGCAGATTATACATATATATTATAGTAGGTAATACATTGATAATAATGATAATAATAATATTTGTTTGATAAGCGATCAATATGTTGAATGAATTAATGAATGAATGAATGAATGAATATAAAAGAAGAAGAAGAAAAAAAAATGGTAATAATAATAAAATACACACGTCTTATATGAAATTTATTATCGTACATGTGAATCGGTTATAATTGTTACAATGAATAATAAAAAATAAATAAAAAAAATTAGAAAAAATAAAAAAAAAAAAAAATAGAAATTTCCATTCCCTAATCGCAAGCGGGTAATTTACATGGATTAGAAAAATAAATTCATTCCATATTACATACTATATATATTATATATATAAATAAAAAAACTGCAGCTGTTCCTTTTTTATATATGAAAGAGAGAAAAAAAGAAAAAGAGAACGTTAGATAAAAATTGAAGAAAAAGATGCGAAAAATTGGTAAAAACTCAATAATTATTGTTTGTATTATAAAAGCAGAAGAAAAATAAAGAAAACCAAAATTAGCAGAAATTTGTTTTGCTCCTCAATAAATTAAATTATAAAGAAAAAAAAGAAAAAGAAAATGAAAGAAATTTTGAAGTAAAATGAATAAAACGATAATAATAATAATAATAATAATAATAATATAAATATGAATAATAATATTAATAATTATAATAATTTTTAGTAAGGCTTCGAGTTGGAACTCGGACTTACGCGATTAGATAAATCCGATTTCTGTGATTCGGTCACGAAATCTAGCTGTTATACTGCCATAAATAAGATATGAAAAAATTTGAAGGAAAAATGAAGAAAAAATTGAGGAGAATAGAAAAAATAAAAAAATAAAATATATATATATATCTAAAAAAAAAAAAAAATAAATAAGAAAGACCCGAAAAGAGAACGATATGTAATTTGGACTCGCGTTTATACGGTCGATGCAAAAATGATATTGAAGAAAAAAATTATTTAAGATGTAATAGCTGAATATATAGGTAAGGTTTTAAAAGATTAAGAATAACGATATCGCGATTGTCTTGTTGACAAATTTTGTTATCAATAATAACGAGCAATCTTTGATTGGCTTAAACGTGGTATAATAGAGACGCGAAATTTAAAGAAGAGAATCGATCAAATCAATTCTAGAATTCTTTGGCAATTTTACATTTTATTTTTTACTATTTATTTATTTATTTATTTTTGTTTTCAATTAAAAATTTACAACAGCATAATGATGAAAGATTGATCAGATTGAATATAGAAAACGAGAAAAAAATAAAAGATAAAAAAAATTTGGTATAGAAACGCAGTAATATAGAAATGGAGATAAAAAAAGGAATTAGTTTATGGCAGTATTTGTTTGTAAATTTATATTTTCAAAATAATATATATACCTACATCGTGTATATATATATTATATACATCTATATCATATAAAGAGTGATTGAGTGTGAAGAATAGAAATATAATATTAAAATCATATACATCTATATATATATATTAGGGTGGTTCTTAAGTACCAAATTGACGAGTGAAGTATCGCAACCTTCGGAGAAAATATTTTAAAAAATTGTCCCCAAATAATAGATTTTTTTTTAAATTCTAACAGGTGCCTAAAGAGTCCTGAAGTTTTCCCATTTCTTTTTTGTTTTTTCAATTTCCCTGCCTTCCTCGTGAAATTTTACTTCGGAAACGACCTTCAGAATATTAAAAAAATCCCATCGTAAGGGTGCTAATCGAAAATTCTAATATTTTCGCGTAAAATTGTGCAAAAAAATCAGGCTCAGGGGCTAACATCATAAACAGATTGACCGAAAAAATTTCCTTGATTTTTTTCTATATAGTGGAATTTTTTGGAGAAAAATTGACCCAAAATCGAATGGGAAGAAAAAAAAATCATAAGATCCAATGTTATTTAAACGAGAAACTTCGAACCTCTTTAGGAACCTATTGGAAATTTTTTTAAAATCTAATATTTAGGGACAATTTTTTTTGATTTTTTGTCTGAAGGTTGCCATGCTTCACTCCTCGAGTTGGTATTTAAGGACCACCCTAATATATATATATATATGGGGCATTCCGTACCAATTTGTCCTGTGGTCTGACCCTCGACCTCTCAGATCTGTTCTGCGATTTTTCGTATCATTTTTCTGACTCCGAAAAGCAAATAGAATATTTTTCAGATTTAAAAAAAAAATAGATTTGAGCACGTCGTGAATTTTTAAAGCTGTATTTTTTTTTGTGTTTTTGGTTTTTTAACACCTCGATCGCCCTGATCGAAAAATCTGGTAAAATTCTCGAAAATTCTGTCTAAGGCATAAAAGTTTTTAAACAGGTCGAAGCAAAATCCCCAAGAAATTATGAATTTTGGTTGAAAATTTTTGATTTCAGACCCAAAATTTTGGAGAACTTTTCAGAAATTTTTCGATCACGGTCATCGAGGTGTTGAAAAAAGAAACTTTAAACATTCATGACACGGTCAATTTTATTTAAAAAAAAAAAAAGCCGAAAAAAAAATCCCAATTGCTATTTCGAATCAGAAAAATGATGGAAAAAATCGCGAACCAGATCTGAGAGGTTGAGGAAACAGGCGCAGATCGAATCGGTATGTAATGCCCCATGTATATGTATATACCTATGTAGAAAGTTGACCACGAACAGCAGCTTATATATATATGATCCTCGTTTAAGTATATATATTATGTGTATTATTAACCCTTGCGTATGTATATGACTATATATACCGTGAATTTTTCTAGCGGTGGGATATCTATATAGGGGGTATCGGGGGGCAAAGTGTAGGCATCACAGGTGAAAATTAATAAAAAATTGTTTAGTTTTTTCCATTTCTTTATTTTACCTCAAAAATCATATTCTTTCTTTTTTTTTTGCAAATTTCAAGTAAAAAGAATAAAATAAAATAAAATAAAAAAATGTTATTGATATTCAGCTGAGCTGCCCAACGTTCTATATCCTACTTATCTACAAACGATTTTCCGGGTTAATGATTGTACTGAAAATAATCTCATCTCTCATTTTCTCTCTCTCAGCTCTCTTACTTTCTCCCGGCGACCCTTTTCCCTTTTATTATTTGTTACCCTAAAAAAAAAAAATATGTATTGATTTTAACTAATCTTTATAAAAGGGACAAATATACCCTATATATATATATAATAATACACCTAATATAATCCTGTAAATAGATAGGAGAATTATAAATAATTGGCCTTCCGCGATTAGTACGCGATAAGCTGAATAAATGTCCGTTATATAAAATGATCATTCAACTGTATGTGTTATATTAGAAAAAGAAAATAAAAACAATGATAATAATATTATTATTATGTTATTATTATTATAAATCTAGATACTGTAATGTTAGATCAATTATTGTACACTATAGTGCCGTCTATGAGTATATTATATACATATATATATATATATTATATATATATAGATACAAATGATCATTATATGTATATGTATACATACATATACCTATATAACACTGTAATAAAATATAACCATATCATATACAGGATAATTGATGTGAAAACAATTAAAATAATAATAATAATAATAATAATAATAATTAATATATCGAAAGTTCATTTAGATAACTGAATATGTATATCAAAGTATAAAGTTGTGAATTATTTCTGATATTTGAAAGAAAAAAAGAAATGAATTTTCGTTATTATTATTATTATTATTATTATTATTATTATTGTGATTATAGTTGTTGTGATTATTATTTTTTATTAGAAAATTAGATAAAAAATTTAACAATAAATTATTTGATTTTTCTTTCTTTCTTCCATTCGTTTTTAAATAAAAAAAAAAAAAAAAAAAACAAGAGCCGTAGATAAAATATCGAGCAGGTTGTTAATTTACATTATTATGTATTAATTATATAGTCGAATATATATATATATATATATATAGGATTGCAATGAGTGAGGAGATATATTTTATGCTGCTGCGTGAATGATATACGTATATTATTAGGGTGGTTTTTTTTAAACGAATATTTTTTTTTTTCAACTCCCCATTGAAAATCTTGTAGTAGACGTCGAAAAAGGAATCCTGTCCAATTTTTAGCTCTTAATTCAAATTCTAAGTACTCGACCTTTTCTTTTTAAGTTTTCCCATGCTAAAAGCATGTAAACATTACGAATTTTTCTTTCGCCGCGCACAACTTAGCCGCATCTCGATGGATTGTTCTCATCCAAGACTCATTTGACAGAGAATTTAACGTTCTTCAAAAGTGTCCATGATAGTTTGATTGATTTGAAAATATTGAACTTGACATTTTGTTAGAATTTCATATTTCAAAAAATCGAAGTCCTTGTATCTTTTGAAATACTGGTTTGAGAGACTTTATTCATAGGACTTTTTTGTAGAGAAATAAATTTCCTACAAAATCGCCAAAAAGTTTTTTTCTCCAAGTCTAACTGTTTATTCGCCCACAGTAAGAAAGAAGAATTATGCATAAAATCGACTTTGAAGGCTCACACAGGTGCAGCGGTTGAAACCACAGCCAAACTACCTAAGGCACTTTTGAAGAACACTAAATTCTCTGTAAAGTGAGTCTTGGATGAGAACAATCCATCGAGATGCGGCTAAGTTGTGCGCGGCGAAAGAAAAATTCGTAATGTTTACATGCTTTTAGCATGGGAAAACTTAAAAAGAAAAGGTCGAGTACTTAGAATTTGAATTAAGAGCTAAAAATTGGACAGGATTCCTTTTTCGACGTCTACTACAAGATTTTCAATGGGGAGTTGAAAAAAAAAAATATTCGTTTAAAAAAAACCACCCTAGTATATTATATATAGTATATACATATGCATATATAGCGAGGTATATATAGTATATTATATAGAGTTTGAAAGAACAAAAAAAATAAATAAAAAATTATTGATATAAATGAATATTGAGAAATTGAAATTACTAATTAAACGAAAATATCGTAATGAGAAATTCTAAAAATAAAGAAATAAAAGTAACGAAAAAAAAAAAGAAGGAAAAAGCAAAAGAAAAACTGTTCATCATTATTCATCATCGTCTATATTATATTATAATATCATATTATAAATTATAGAAAATTAAAAAAAAAACGGACAAATACATACATATACCCTATACCTATTATACCTATATATCTACCTATAAATAATATACAATTTTTTCTACACGCTGCACACATGATCATTACATAATTAGAAAAGAAGAAGGAGAAGAAAAAAAGAAAGAGAAAAAAAAAGATGAAGAACAAGAACAAAAAAAAAAAAAAAAAGTCATTAATATCATGCGATATAACAATAATTATTATCAATTATCGCGGATCCATTAATTAAATAAATGGATAATTCGCGGTAAAATTCGTTACCACTGTGAAAATAAGCACAAAATAAGAAAAGAAGAAAAGAAAGGAAAAAAATTCAAGAAAGCAAAAATGAAAAAAAAAAAAATGAAGAAAAAGACTAACAATAAGCTGTAATGATGATAGAAAAAAAAAAAAAATTAAAAAATTAAAATTAAAGAATCATTTCAATAAAATTTGCTCGCGTTCAATTATGGGGCTTGTTAAAATGAATCTATATATTCAATTTTACAAGCAGCTGTATATATAATATATATATATATATTATATATATATATTATATACTATATGCGGGTAATAGATAAATTAATTAATTAATTAATGAATTAATGAGGAAAAAAAAAATGAAATAAATAAAAAAAACGACGACGTAACAATAAGTAATGGGAAACAATACAATAATTTTCATACTGTTTTTACTTTTACTATACTATAATATGATCATAATTATTATTATTATTATTATTATATCATATGTATCTATACGTAACTATATTATGATTGTATATTAAATTATTATTCTTATCATACATATATATACATATATATGTGTGTAACTATAATTGATACGTATATATGTATATACTATATGTATACATTAATTTAATCTATATATATTATATATATATATAAGTACGCGCTTATATTGTATAATTTATAATAGCATCTTTATAATTATTGAGATTGAAATAATTGGAAAAAAAAAAGATTTAAAAAAATAAATAAAAATAAAGAATAATTCATTAAGCTATTATATGAATATATTCATCAATACATATTACACGTATATACATTTGGGTTAAATAATAAATGACAACCTAATTAATTACACCTTAGAGTCAATTTCATATACATATATAGTATCATTTATTATTTATATCTACTAATATACTAGTATATTATATTATATCATATTACATACCTATGTCGATTTGAAAACGCGTAAACTTGAGATTTTTATATCTATACCTATAAAGAAAAAGGGAAGAAAATGAAAAATAAACCCTAAAGCATGCATAATCTATAATACTATAATATACTTGAAGCATTATTAGGTCCATTATGATGAAAAAATTAATAAAAATTCATCAACGGAATACAAAGAAAAAAGAAAAAAAAAACAGAAAAATAATTGAATGATAAATAAAATAAATATCATCATCATTATCATCATCGTCCGAGATATGCGGTTGATATTATGCTATTTTTTATTTTCAAATTACTATCATATAATAAATCAATGTATTTTAATTATTATTCATTAATTCATTAATTCATATGAATATATCGATATTAATATCATTTTATAGAAACGCTGCGGGGTGTATAACAATATAAATATTATAGAAAATTAATGCATATTATATGGCGAGGGAGGGTGAGTTTTTTAAATTTTTCCTTTTTCTTATTTTCTTTATTTCTTGCTCATTAGATAATTAATATATTTATTTTCGGTTAATTAAAGAATTATGAAAAGACACGCTATAATACAGAAAACAAAAAAAAAATGGCAAAAGAACTGCATAAGTAATTGTTTAATGCGGTTGGAAGGGTTGGGAACTTGTATAATACAATATTATTGCTTTCGATGTGTGTGTATCCACGCGTGTGTGTGTGTGCGTATGTGTGTATGTGTGTATGTGTGTGCATACCTATAATAAATTCGTTCCGTTCATATACTGGTAATAGCTTATTATATTATATTATATATATATATATAGCCTAATTAATGATTAATTATCGCATGCTGATCGTTTGAATCGAGTGATAATATGATTTATTTGATAATCGATTTAAAAAATGCGATAATAATTATCAAAATTCAATGAGAAGAGAGAAAAAAAAAAAATTATAATCATAACAATTAATATAGTTAATATATAGTATATATAATAGATAATTTTAGATTAACTAAACGGGAGCGTGACGTGATGTTTGAAATTTGAATAAAAAAAAAAAAATAAATAATAATAATAATAATAATGATAAAAAAAAAAATCAATTATATTGGTATATATATGTTCTTATTGTTCTTATTATTATTATTATTATTGTTATTATTATACATGTAATTCAGACAAAGGAGATAAATATTTCTCCTTACTCATTATACGTATATGTGTGCTGCAGTCGTTGTTATAAAAAATACAAAATTTAATATTGTCGAATTGCCATATCAGCCTATATATATATATATATCTCTATCCATCGCATATACATATATATACCATCACAAGTAAACAATATGTAGCATATCAAATGATGATAAAAAAAAAATAAAAAACAAAACAAATAAAAAACAGAAAAAGAAAATGAAAATGAAATTAAAATACATAATTTGTGCCGGAAATTAATTCTGTAATTAATAACAGTAAATATAGCATATAGGTACACATATAGCTTGTATAATTTCCTTTTTTTTTCCTGTCAAAAGAAGAAGAAGAGAAGCTTGAAAAAAAAAAGAAAATACAAAAAATATGACTTGAATTGAAATGAATTGAAATGAGATTGAAAGAAAATAGGAAAGAAAAGTGAGAAATGAGTTGTAAAAATACGATATATGCCAGAAATTTCAATTTGTAGAATATATGTACAAGATTTTTGTTCGTGCGTTAGTAATATATTATATTAATAATAACTAACGCACAAACGAAATTTGTAATAATTCATGATGTAGAAGAGATAGAACAAATTAAAAAAAAGAAAGAAAAAAAGCAAAAAAAAAAAACGCAGAGCAATAGGTAGACGACGTAGGTGCTTCAATTTGTGATCAAACACATATTATTATAAAAGGGATGATATATATATATATATATATTCCTATACCCTAAACAGCTGCGATGAATAAAATTTATTTTATTTTGTTTTTATTTTATTTGATTTGATTTTATAAACATTTCTCTGATTATACTATACATATGAATTTATACCTATATATAGTATAATATCATATATCATGTAAGGGTTGAATATTTTGAAACCTGTAAAAATGATGTAAGGGAGAAGAAAAAAAAAACAAAAATTAACATCAATTTTTTCAAATCGATGAAACAAAAAGTGACAAAAGAAAAATCAAAAAAAAAAAAAAATACGTATTATATCGAGATGCTGGTTTCAAACTTCTCACCCTATCCATATATACCTATATATTCATCATCATTTATCATACACATCCTACTCCTCTTATACATACATAATATTATGTATAAATTTAAATTTAAAACAAAATTGAAAACCATAAAAAGAAAAAGGAAAAAAAAAAAAAAAACGAGATTACTAAATAAAAGGAAAAACGATGTTTGTCAACCCTTGCGATGTAACCCTACAACGTACATACCTATGTAGGTATATGTAATATACATACAAATAGATATAAACGGAATATTAGCGTATACCTTCTAATCGTAAAAAGAAAAAAGAAAAGAAAAAAAAAACAAAAAGAACAAAACCAACTTGTATATCTTATACATAATAATGTAATAGTTTATAACCATCGATCATCATTTTGTCCGTGTGTGTTCGTTGCTGAGAGAAAAATGAAAAACGAAAAAAAAAAAAATAACACTGTTTCTTTAGCAAAAAAAAACTTTTCAAAAATCTTAAGAAGAAAACAAAAAAAAAAATTAAAAAAACAAAAAAAAATAAACCGTCTTATTATTCAAATGCAATATTATCCATAATATCCTAATTATATATATTAGGGTGGTCCTTAAATACCAACTCGAGGAGTGAAGCATGGCAACCTTCAGACAAAAAAACAAAAAAAATTGTCCCTAAATATTAGATTTTAAAAAAAATTCCAATAGGTGCCTAAAGAGGTTCGAAGTTTCTCGTTTAAATAACAGTGGATCTTATGATTTTTTTTTCTTCCCATTCGATTTTGGGTCAATTTTGCTCCAAAAAATTCCACTATATAGAAAAAAATCAAGGAAATTTTTTCGGTCAATCTGTCTATGATGTTAGCCCCTGAGCCTGATTTTTTTGCACAATTTTACACGAAAATATTAGAATTTTCGATTAGCACCCTTACGATGGGATTTTTTTAATATTCTGAAGGTCGTTTGCGAAGTAAAATTTCACGAGGAAGGCAGGGAAATTGAAAAAAACAAAGAAGAAATGGGAAAACTTCAGGACTCTTTAGGCTCCTGTTAGAATTTTAAAAAAAATCTAATATTTGGGGACAATTTTTTTAAATTTTTTCTCTGAAGGTTGCCATACTTCACTCGTCAATTTGGTATTTAAGAACCACCCTAATATATATATAAATTTTTCTTATTTATATACTATATTTAGTTTTTTTTTCAAAAAATCGCTAATATCTTTCGCTTATTAGCCCTATAATAATAATAATAATAATAATAATAACGCTAATAATCATAATGATAATAATGCGCTGAGGTTGATGCTGCAGGTATAAAGCCTACCTAACCGAGCCAACGCGTTAGGTAGAGATGCGATGGTGGAGGGAGGATCGTGAACGAGGGTAAAGGGTGGGGGGGGGGGGGGGGGGGGGGGGGGGGGGTGTGGATGCTAGTAGCAGCGCCGCATGTAGTGCGACGCGCGACGAGACGGATGAAAGATCTTCCGAGCGTTGCTCCTTGGTGAATTCAGTTTCAGTCTGCTCGCGGCGTTGCACCGATGATGTTGTTATAATCTTACACGCTGCGTAATTACATATATACATATATACCTATAGTGAGAGTGTTTCTTATATTGGTTTTCTTTTATATCGTTTAAACAGATACGCGATTATTAAATCTCTATATACCTACTATACAAAATAGTTAATATCAATAAATAAATAAATTTCATTGTTTTCGTTTTGTTTTTTAATTAAAAACTAGTATATTACATACTATAATAATATAAATATTTCGAAAAACAAAAAACACACACAGATACAAATTTATTTCACATAGTAGAGAACAATGATAAAGAATTATAGTTTCGTTGGATTTTGGTAATACCATTTTTTTCTTTCTTTTCCTTTCTTTTTTTATGTCGTCGTTGTTGTTATAGTTGTTGTCAGTATTGTAGCTCGCTGTTATTAAAAACAAAAAACAAAGATTAGAAAACTAAACGATACTTGCCGAACGATTCTTTCGATATCTGTATTGAGTCTTAAACCACGTGCTCTACGGTTATAATAATGAATACGTACAGAATAAATAAACACGTGGGTTATATCTGATGCGGTATAGTAAATAGACGCTTGTATAACCGAATGTTTAGTGTTTATAAAGAATAAACAAAAAATATAGTTAAAACATGCATTGAATTTTTAAATCTCTTCTATAATAATTCTCCTATAACTTTTTTCGGTGATATGAATATTGTTTAAATAATTTAATCTATAATGATAATACGTGCGATAATGTTAATAAAATTAAAACTTTTAAGTTAAAACAGTTGAAAAAATTATCATTATTATCAACCATTTTGTTTAAAATTCATCAAAGTTACGAAAAAATGTAAATCTTCACAAAGTGAAGATAATAATAAAAAATAGTTTAAAGAAAACAAAAAAAACACAAGTCAATTTATATATTGAAAAATAAATCTATGAATAATGGATTCTAGTTAAAACTAAAAAATTAATAACTGGTTATAGATCTCAGCTATAAATTTTCTTTAACCCCCTTTTTTTTTTTTTGTCTTCTTCTTAAAACCGTCCGTAAATAAGTGGGCGTGATTTCTTAATTAAGAATGAATATTTTCCGATCCATAATAACAATAATAATAATGATGTGTGTGTGTGTCTATGTGTGCGTGTGACTATAAAACAAAAACAAAAACAAAGATTTAAAAAACCAATCTATAGTTACTTTAAATACTTCCGAAAGTGCATTATAATGCGTTTGTCAACGACTAGTGTAAAATTTACGATCAGCAGGACGATGACGATGACGATGACGATGACGAAGACGATGACGAAGACAGTAGTAACGGAGTAGCTTAAGCTTTAAGCTTAAGCTTATAGCGGGGTAGTAGGCGCGTATTAGTTGTTAGTATTTATATACATAGGTACCTATAAGTATTAGGTATTATTTTTAAACCTTCTATAGGTATAGATATGTGTATACTACCTTTTTTTTTTTATAAATACGTACATATATACGATCGTTTACTTGTATATTAAAATTTGTTAATGAGAAGTTGAAAAATAGGAGCATAAGTACCGGTAAAAAAAAAAAAATAAAAAAAAATAAGTGTGATAGTGATAGTGAGAGTGAAAAGAAGATATAGATATATAAGTATAAGTAGAGTGAGTAATAGCAGCAGAAGGACTAATATTATAATAGTATGAGACTACTACCGAGGGCCATGGCCGAAACGAGTCTCCCACGGACACAACTCCTCTTTCTTATTGCCATACCCGCTAAGGCATGGCTTGTACTAATACTTGTGATACTCTTTTCGGATTTAAGTGCCGTTCAAGCTGTGAGGTACCACAAGAACAACTTAAAAAATGGTGAGTGAAAATTAATTTAATGAATATACCTATAGTTGAGAAGAAAATTTTAGCTATAGTATTTATGTACTTTTTTTTTGATATATTGTTTTTTATTAATTCGAAATAATAGTATAGAAATTATTGATAGAATTATATATACTAAAGAGTAGGCCTTGTAAGGGCTGGTCAATGATCGAGGTAATACAATGTTGTGTGGGGCTGCTACCCTTCCTTCCTTCCTTTCTTTCTTTCTTTCTTTCTTTCGTTATTTCTCTCTCTTCGATTTTGAGTTTGAGTTTGTGTTTTCCGTTTTCTTAATCGAGAATCAACTCCGCAAAATCAGTAAGATTGAAATAGTATATTACTGACCTAGGGAGGGAAAGTAAGCTAACCCAAACTGCGTGTGTTAAAAACGCAGTTTGGCATTGCCTTTTTCACTCCCATGTGAGGTATACTATTTTTCACCACCCCCTGGCATCGGAAAGTACGATTTCCCGCTCACGCGAGGGACCGAAAGTCGAAAAGTCGTACTTTCCGCGCAGGTGTGGTGAAAAAGGAAATAACTGTGTTTTAAGAAACTTGCGAGTTATATGATGATAAAGTTGACAATTTTATTACTATACAGCGTATCAATTAATCACTTCGCTTCCTTTAGTTCACTTTGACTCATACTATACTGAAAAACGAATGAATGAATGAATGACTGAATGAATGAATGAATGAATGAATGATTGTACTCGTACAGATTCTTTTCTAACCGTTTCTTTTCTTCATCTTCTTCATCTTCTTCATATTTTTTTTTTTTTCTTCTTCTTCTATCTCTATGTTATTTACGATCAGTTATTTTCGGAATTTCTTTTTCTTTTTCGAAGAAAGTTATACAAGTACTAGTAGTAACCGCGTGACAATAGAGTTTAAGAAAAAAAAAAAAAAATGGAAACTTCTTACTCGCAAAAAAAAAAAAAAATAATAGAATAGAATAGAATAGAATAGCAAATAATAGAATAGAATAGAATAGAATAGAAAAGAAAAGAGGACTGCAGGTCACAATTCGAACAACACGAGAGTCACACGCCTCTTTTGGTTTCTATTATCTGCATTTCATTTTCTCAAGATACGTACTTCACAGCGGGTATTAGAGATCTTACCTTTGGATCTTTTTTTTTTCTTTTTTTTTTGTTTGTTCTGATCCTCAGCATGTGAAAACGAAAAAGAGAAAAAAAAAAAAAAAAAAAAAATACTTCACATTATAATCTACATACTCTTTACGAAAACCTATTTTTATCTAATTTAATCATAACGACTTTATGATGTTGTTAATAATTGATTAGGATTTTGAAACGTTTTTTTTTTTTTTTTTCATTTTTGTTTTTCAAAAAAGTAAATCTCTAATCATTTAATCTAACCATACTTATAATATTGCTTCTTATACGATCAATATTCAATCAAAACCGATTTATTGAACACTGAATTAACACATACGTGAATTTTCAATTTCGGAGTTTAGAGACTTTTCGGATCCTTTAACTAGCTCTCTCTCTCTCTCTCTCTCTCTCTCTCTCTCTCAATCAATCAATCAATCAATCAATTAATCCATCAATCAATCTCTCTCTTAATTTCAAACTCACAAACCGTTATATGTGTATATATGGGGGAATCCACGCCGTTTCGACCTGGCCAGAACCCTCACCATTTTAGATTTTTTTTTCCTTCTAGTATGTTGTTCGTCATCACAAAAAAGCCCGCCACACTGAGTTTTAGATTTTTTGAACAATCGGTCTGGTCGTTATAATTTAAAAACGCAAAACCCTGTTCGACCGATCCGATTTGAATGAGATTTGGAGAGCTAAATCTCTGTGAAAAAACAAAATTTTTGAGCTATTAGCGAAGGTGGGGTTGGATCTGGTTCGGGAGATACAGGGAAATGAATTTTTCTATAAATGTTTGAGAAACGTATGTATTTTTTTTTATAGTTTCCCATGAATAATTTATTTCCTGTGTGCTGCCCGCTGCTCCTGCCTTTTCTGCGAAGCCTTTTCCTTCGTGATTTTCATTTTCATTTTCATTTTCATTTCAATTCATTTCCCTGTATCTCCCAAACCAGATCCAACCCCACCTTCGCTAATGGCTCAAAAATTTTGTTTTTTCACAGAGATTTAGCTCTCCAAATCTCATTCAAATCGGATCGGTCGAACAGGGTTTTGCGTTTTTAAATTATAACGACCAGACCGATTGTTCAAAAAATCTAAAACTCAGTGTGGCGGGCTTTTTTGTGATGACGAACAACATACTAGAAGGAAAAAAAAATCTAAAATGGTGAGGGTTCTGGCCAGGTCGAAACGGCGTGGAATTCCCCATATATACAATACACCTTATATCGTTTTATGGTAGATACACTTACACGAAGGTGGATAATATATTGACTTCTACTTATCGACGATTATGAAGGTGTATAATTGAGATATTTTATATACATACTTAAATAACTTCCTCAAATTACATATTATATCTAAATACGTCTACAAATGTAAGAGGAACAAAAAAAAAAAGGAGAAATAAAAAAAAGTTATCAAGTGGTGTGTGAACCTGTATCAAAGGACTAGAAGATAGTACTACCTAGATTGCTTTGACTTAAACCAGTAAGCGAGGAGAAAGATGAAGAAGAAGAAGAAGACGAAGAAGAAGAAGAAGAAAAGGAGGAGGAAAAAGGACGCGTGGGGTTGATTGCATTCTTTAGATAAGAGAACCGAGAGAAGTTAACCGCACATCGTGGTACTTCACTTATATACTTATACATAAGTATATAATATGTATATACATTTTATACTGTAGCAGTGTATATAGTAGGTATAGGTATATCATGTAGCATCCACTAATACTGTATATATATAACAGTGATAGTGTAAAGAGCGGCATCACTGATACGTCTATATAATAACGAGGATCGCGGCTTTTCTCTATGTACGTTATACCCTTCTTTATGTACCGTACTTGCACTGCACTACACTACACTTGCATTTACCACTGTAACACCCGCGCCAATAGCGTGTACCCTATACGTTATAAACGTAACAAGCTGCGGTTCTCATGACGATAAGAACCTATAGGTACACGTGGTTTGAATCTTTCAATTTCTATTGTATATTCACTGCGTTTTATTTATTATTTCATTTTTTTTTTTTTCCAAAATCTTCACACTCACTCGAACGTACAATTCCTATATATCTATTTCTCTTATAGTTTTCTCTGAATCCATCTCCGACTAGACAAAGCCGAAAACGCATTAGCTATTTTCTACATGAGTTGTTAAAACTAGATAATAATCACTTTGTAATGACCCGAAAATTTTTTTTCGTCGACTCTTCTCGTATATATATATATTAGTTCCACGAACATATAGGTAACCGGAAAAGGAAAATACTCAAGAGATTAGATATATATTAGAAACACGAAAAATAAAGAACACAATTTTCTTTATTTTTTTCTCTCTTATTTTGTTCAAATTTTCTAATTAAAAACAAATACATAATTAATTATTTACATTTATTATTATTAATTATTTAATAAACTATCAAATTGCAATGAAAATAATCGCGTTAAAAAAAAAAAGAAATAATAATGATAATAATGTTACGGGGTCGCTCGCCCCCCCCCCCCCTCCTCAGGATTTAGCCTCTCGATGTTATGGGGAAGCCTGTAATCACCTGACCGCCGATAATCACCGGTATACTTGGTATCGTATCCAACCGTACATAACGCCGCAAAGAATAATGACAATAATAATAATAATGATAATGATAATGATACGAAGAATAAGAAGTAAAGAAAATGATAAAAGAAAGAGAATATAGAAATATAGACTCGAAGAAGCAGAAAGGAACGAAAAGTAGCCTCTATAGGTAAAACCTGTTAAACAGTGATTGACGGTCAAAGTTTTAGACCTGCGAGTTTAAGAAGAAGTCTCCTTATAGGTATTAGAAGAAAGTGGGAATGGAAGAAAAAAAAAATAAAAGTGAAATTCAAATTTTTAACTGATACCGTTTGAAAAATGTTTAATTTATTTAAAAATAGTTAATCAACAATTTGACCGCTAAAACGTCTTGAACATAAGCTGTGAAATATTATCATCATTCCATTTTTACAAAAAAAAGACAAAAAAAAAAAATAAAAAAAAATAAAAAAACAAATCAATTTCTCAAATTTTGTGGGATAGGAGATATTAGAACGTGTGGGTATCGATGTATGACTTGGGTTAAATAGGAATTGATTAATTATAGTCATGAGTTAACCCGGGCGAACGCAGGGTTCTAATTATATGTTGAAAATATGTAATATAACGATATACTATATAATATATAACGAGTATAAAATGAACGAGTGAGATAAAGAAAAAGAAAGAAACTTAACTCAACGGTGTAAGGCCTTAGGCTAAAGCTTAAGTTTCCTTATATACATGATATATAATAATATATATCTATATCCCAGGTGAAACATGCCGCTAGTTGACCACTGGTCCAGGCTTGTCTCTAGCATGGCTTACCTAAGCTCGGCTGACATTCCTGGACCAACCTTGAGCCATTGTCATGACCGATCTTGAATCAAGACTGAGATTGGCATGATTGGCGAGCATCGACGGACGTGCTTTGGCCAATATTATGAGAATTGGCGTCCAACGCTTGGTTTTCCAATGTGCAGACAAACTTGGGCCAAGTTTGGATACCAGTTAATTACCGATGTCTGATAAAAAATGTATCTCGAAACAAAATCGCTTGCATTTATATTCCCCATGCGGGGGTAAAGATATGGCGCATTTGCATAATCCGAGAATGTATACATTAGTATACATTCACCAAGTTGTGTGAGTAACATGTCGTCTCGTAGGCCAGTGTATTCTAGTGGATATAAAAGATTAAAAAAATATAGAGCTTTGAGAAAATTAGCCAAATTAGATGATGAAGTGGGGTATGGACGAAGTACGTCATCGAGTGAGTCAATGCATTCAAATAATGAAGATTTTGTGGGATGTGGAAGTGAGGTTAGGGAGGAGCCAAGCGGTGATCACTTTGATGATCTTATGGACATTTCGCAATCGAGCTTAGAAAGTTTAGTTAATGAAGTGTTTCCAGGCAGTGTAATTACACCTGAAGAAAGTATACCCTCTGTTTGCGAGGTGCCAGACACAGTTAATATCAATGTGTCAACGCCGAGCAGCCCCACGCATAACTATTCAGTTGAGAGTGAAGTGAAACTGCACTTTGGAGAGGACAAACCGAAAAATATGAGAGCTAAAATTCAGCAGTGGGCAAGAAATAACATTGGTCACATAAAATTGCGTGCTGTGAATGAGTTACTCTCTATTTTACGTTCAGAAGGCTATAAAGATCTACCCAAGACTGCGAATACCTTGCTTGGATTCAAACGTCGGATAAACTCAAAATCAATGGTAACTAAGAAAGACAAAATCGGACAATATGTCTATCTTGGCCTTGAAAATGGCTTAGCTAAACGAATAAAGCCAGAAGTTTACTCCGAAAGTGTCATAAGAGTCTTAGTCCATATCGATGGAGCTAAAGTGTACAACGACTCCAATGAAGAACTATGGCCAATCTCCGTCAAACTCTTCCACAAGGATTACCAGTGTGAACCATTCATTGCTGCATTGTATTATGGCAATGGAAAACCGAAATTGATAACGGATTATTTGAAAGACTTTGTGAAAGAAGCAAAAAAATTGACTCTGAATGGATTGACCATCGAGGGTAAATTATATTCGTTCCAACTCGCAGGTATCATTGCTGATGGTCCTGCTCGAGCTTTTCTGAAGTGCATCAAAGGGCCAACTGGTTTCTACGGTTGTGAAAGATGCACTATTAAAGGAGTGACTGTGAGTGGTCGCCGAGTTTATCCGGATATGAATTGTGAAAAACGTACCAAAGAATCATTTTATGATCAATCTCAAATGAAACATCATCTGAATGGCAGAAATGGAAAACTTGTGTCGCCTTTGGTAGACATCCCCAATTTTGATCCTGTGATGCATTTTCCTCAGGAAATTATGCATTCATTCTTTTTGAATCTCTCGAAGGGTTTAATAGATAAGTGGACAAATAGAAAAAAAAATGAGTACAAATTAACACCTGAAAAAGTCTCGGAATTTACAAAATTGATGGATTCGCTAAAGCCGTTCGTCCCTGAGGAGTTTCAGCGGAAAGAATTTGACATTAATGAAGCCGCACACTGGAAAGCCACACAATGTTCATTCTTTCTGCTTTATGCCAGTGGCCTAGTACTCAAATTCATTTTGGATGATGACAAATACAAGCATTTTCTGCTACTTTACACAGCTTCTCGCCTTCTCTGCAATTGTGATTGGGCCGTTGGTTTCACTGACTTCGCTCAGGATTCTTTGAGGCGTTTTTTTGAACTAATGCGGGTGTTTTATTCTGATGAGTCTCAAGTGATGCATGCTCACAGTGTAATTCATACTCCTGATGACGTACGCACTTATGGCACATCTCTCAGTGATCTATCTGCATTTTGGGGGGAGAATTTGATTGGGAAGTTAAAAGACTATGTCAGCGGTAGAGCGAAACCGATCGCCCAGATTGTGAATCGACTTAGTGCTACAGAGTTACCTGATGATATTTGTGTGAAAAAGACGGAAATGATTAGAAATTTAATCAACGAGAAAAATGCTAAAATTTATTATCGAAATGGAATTGAATTTGAGGTATTAAAAGGTGTCACGTATAAAGACTTGATTCTCAGAGATGAATTACCAAATAATACTGTAGAACTGATCTCTGGTGACATTTTTATTATCAAAAAGTTATTACTCCAAAGACCGTCACAGTCAAAGGCTAGTACATTAGAGGATTTGTTCATTGAAGGACGTCGAGTGGAAATGACAAAAAACATCTTTAACACCCCCTGTCCTTCCAGTAATGTTGGAGTTAAGGAAATTGGGAGAATTTCTGAGACCTTAATGTTAGTCTCCATGAAACGAGTACGTAAAAAATGTTTACGAATGACATTGAATGATGTTCAATATTCTGTTTCTTTACTCCACACTTGAAAGTACCGCATTTTGGATCACACTGTATAAATTGATTCCTATATTATGAGTGTTATTGAACATTGAATTGAGAACGCGACGACTGTGTCGGCTCACGTCTATAAAAAAAATGACAGTGTATTGGTGTTGGCGTGGAAACGTTGACGTGTAATAAATGACAGTATATTGATGTTGACGCGGAAACGGAACTGTTAGAAAAAGTGCTAAAAAATCGACCACGATGGACGCTCATCCCGATCCTCTCATTCCTAACCCGCTGCATCCCTCTACTGCAGAGGACCAGGGTCAAGGCGATGGTCCCGATCCTTCTCGGACATACTGTGTGGTGGAGTTCATAGGCGAAGTCGACAAGAATGGGAGGCCGAATCTTGATCTAGTGCCCCGTCGTTGGACTAAAGTCTTGAAGGATGGGACAATAATTTGTTACTTCCCAGCACATAATCAAATGAAAACTATGAACACCATGGTTGAAAACGATGCACCAGCTAAAAAAACGTGGAAAACGTATCCAGTTACAATACTAAAGGATTCAAGTGAGTTTTTAGTAGTTGTATTTTTCATTTGCGAATACATTATTACTTATTATAATTTTGATTAATATTTTTAAAAAAACTATACGGGAAATTGATTGAATGTTTACCTCTTCGTTGAAAGCGAAGTAAATAACCATCACGTAACTTTTTTATTTCACAGAGACTTACGCCAGGGGTTTGAAAAAATTGAAAAAAGCTCTTACTGACAGGAATGTACCAGACTCCACTGATACTGAAGCCGAGGGGAATCACACAACACCCGTTTCAAAAGCTCAAGCTCGACTGATGCTTGGAAAATCTCAGACTTTATACGCACTTCCAGAGGAAGAGTCCAATGCACCGACTTCACCCACCGTTTCAAGTGACCAACCTTCAAGAGGATCTGATCATCACAATCTTGATGAAGGTGAGGCAGATTTGGAAGAAGCTCGGCCACAGCATTCCCTGCCAAGTGGTTCAGGGTGTCAAAAAAATAGAAATGATGCTGAATCCGAGAACTCAACAGATAATGGTTCAACTCGAGTCAACACATCAAGTGCCAAGGGTCTTGATCATATGAAATTAAACAGAGTTGCAAATCGAACAGACAAGATAAAATACCTGGAGAATAAAATGCAAGACTTGAGAGCGCAGACCGACAAGCCGCAGATGGATTTGCTTATGAATTATATCGATTTATCGTTTGAAATTGTGACTCTCACTCTCAGTGCAAAATTAGATGGACTCAGAAGAAATATCCGGTACGACCTTGACAGCCAAACAACGGAGTTGGTGAAGGCAGCATCATCACCACGCAATACATTTGGAGACCAAGGAATTCCAGACCCAAAATCAAAATTCGAATGTACATTCCCATTGACCACTTTGGAGGATTTCTTGAAATTCGAAGATAGTTTGGACCCTACACATGCCTCTAACAGCGAGACTCCTGAGAAAGCTGCCGAACGACAGAAATTTTTGGTAACTTTTTGCTATTGATTTTTTCGTCGAGAAATCGCGAAGAACGCTATCTAATCAATATTGAATCTAATTGGGAATTTTTTTTTTATGAATTTTAGAAACAGGTCATGACTTTAGAAGTGAGTAGAGTGACAAATTGGGAGGATGCAGTTACAACGATTCTGGCCCATCTGATTAATAAAGAAGTACAGCTCAATTACAGTGGTAAAGGGCGGAAGACCGTGATTGGAGGAAAAAGCAACTTTAGTGCAACATACACGTATAAATGTCTAGAAGGTAAATGTCATGTTTTATTGACTTATTATCATCAATTTAAAGTTTTCCACTCGACAAAGAAAAAGAGTTTGTTAACATGTGCCCTTATATTTTTTATTTTGTAGATTTCATTAAGATTCGATACAATCATGATGGCAAGAGTCCAGAAGAGTTGAAGATTTCGTCGAAAGTTGGATTGTTTCTAGCAGGTGCTAGAGATCGCGAGGGTGGAGCAACTGAAAGAAAAAGAGCTGCACTGCTGCGTTCTTTGACCAACCCAACCTTACACTAATATATATATATATATATGACCAACCCAACCTTACACTAATATATATATATATATATATGGCAATTAATACTGCTTAATTTGCTTTTTTTTTAAATAAATGTTGTTGATTCCAAGCGTTTCTGTAATTACTCATTCCGGCTTGAACCAATCGAATCGCAAATACCCATAATTTAGATAATAAATGATACGTGGATCAATCTTGGCTGAGGATTGACTCAAGCTCGGTCCACGATTGGCAATCAGCTCCTGTCCATTTCTGCAAGCCAGGCTTTGGCTATTTCTTGGCTACCACGAAAGGTCCTAGTATAAGTAGCCAAGCATGGCCCAGCGTTATCATTTCAATGGTTAGCCAGTGTTGGACCGAACTTCGAGGCCTATCTTGGACCGCGAATGGCCACAGTTGAGCCGATCGTGGGCCGAGCCTGGGCCAGTCGTCATGTTTCACCTGGGATATTATGTATTATGTATATAGCGTATTGCAGTATAATAAAAAATAAAAAAATCACATATATATATATATATATATATATATGCGGCTATGTGTTACACACGTATTTGAGGTACCGTATATTGTACCTGTATTCTTGTATATAGGTATATATAGTATATGTGGTACGATTTAAACGAAGTATGTATAGCCTCGTTGCACGCGAGGGCAACGGCATCAACATCAACGTTGGCAGCAGCAGCAGCAGCAGGTACATTGGTATAAGGTATACGGATACGTAGTACCTGTATATCAAAGTTTAATGCAGGCTCGCGGAGAAAAAAATAAAAAATAAAAAATAAAAAATGACAAAGAGAGAGAGAGAGAGAGATTAAATATAAATAAATATATGTAATAATATAAATAAGGAAACAAAATTGGGAGAAAAAACAAAAAAAAAAAAAATTAAATCAAAAAAAAAAAAATCAAAAGAGATAAAGAGCTTGGGAAAAGAAGGAAGGCATAGAAAGGCCAGAGAGTAACAGATCGCGCGCGGTACGGATCGTCGTCAAACGAGCAACGGGAAACTTGTCGATGTACAGGATCGCCGCGTTTACTCTCTCGTATTATTTAAGTGTATGTGTATAACACGTATTACAATATATACATAATACATACACAGATGTGATGCTGTAGCAATATATCTGCGAGATAAGAAGAAGAAAAAGAAAAAATAAATTATACACACGACGTTTTTTTTTAACCGACGATGAAATCTTTTCTTATTTTTTTTTTTCTTTTTTTTAAACCTTGATTTTATTGACAATATTGATTATACATATATATGATATGATATATATACTATTGTTTTATAGTATAGAATTTTTTTTGTGTTTTTTTTCTCTATAAGGTACGGGGTGTAAGATTTTCGACAAGATTGAATGAATAAATGAATGAATGAAAGAAAGAAAATTTCATTCATAAAAAATATTTCCTGTTTTATTATTTATTATTTTTTTTAAATTCTTTTATTATTACATCTATTATTGTCTATATATGAATTCGAAGGAATTCTCTGTCTTCTTTGTTACCGAACTTCCTGTCTCACAAGGAATCCTCGTATATTATAAACCTGTAATATAATTAGGTATTGCCTTTTTTTTTCCTATTTTTTTTTTTTTTCTGTTTTTAAATAAATAACTATTGCATCAAATATATAATAGTATAGTCGGCATATTGAGAAAAAAAGAAAAAAAAATTTGACTCTCCCTTAAAAAATTTAATTTTTTTCTTTCTTTATTCTTCAATTTTTAATAATTATAGTTTTAATGATCATAAATGTTTAAGTTATATATATATATATATCCTATATAAAACCTCGACGGATGTGTATACATATAGACCGGCTAGTATATAGCGTGATTCACCATGCTCTAGGTTATTTGGCGTCTCGACGCCCCGACGTACGGTAAGAGTACACGTACGTTCTTCACTTTGCTGAGTTTTTGCTATATTTATACCTACCACGACGACGCCGACGTCCCGTACATACGTCTACTATATATACGCGTATATATCTATGCTTCTTCTAAATCTCGTTTACCAGAGAGAAAGAGAAAGAGAGAGAGAGAGAGAGAGAGAAAAGGCGTTAGCCGCCGTAGAATTTCACCCCATCATCATAATATACCCATATATCACGATTTAGGGTATAAATAGAATAATAATTTCATATACCCATATGTATGGATATACTTCAATCAATTGATTTTTCATTTCGCAATTCGTACATAACGTTGTTATATATTATGCAACTTACATTATAGGGTGGTATTCCTATATTCGAATTTTAATGTTTCCGCGCCTGGGGCATGATTAAATTAAGGAACACACCCTAATATCCATCACACGTTATAAGAACAGATCGAGAACCGAGAGGGAAAATAAATTTGCCGATTTATATCGAGGGGTGAAAACTGTAATCAAACTATTAAATATTCCATCGATTTTTCTCAACCCCTGTTCGTCTATTTTTTTTTTTTTTCATAATTTCATCTATTTCATGATATATAAGAAAAAAATTTAACACGCAGATTCATAGAAATTCTTCGATTATTTATTAACGTCATTTTACGACATTTAATTTTAATTATTAATTAAATTAATTCATTAATTAATTAATGTATATTTGTCTTTAATTTAATAACCGTTTTTGTTGTTGTCTCGTTCTGGTTCTGGTTCTGGTTCTTGTTCTGGTTTAGGACTTTACCAGTGATCGTATTATTATAAACATAAAACAATACCTAAAATACAATTTTTCATATATAGGTAGGTACCCAGTTCTATAGATATAGGAAAATATTATATACTCGCGCGTGTCTAATTTGCTAAACTTTGAACTAAAGCCGCCTTCTACCCTCTGGGTTCCACCTTCCTGTTTTTTTTTTTTTTTTTCTATTCTTTTTTCGCTCTCTTTCTATTTCTATTTCTATTTTTCTTCCTCTTTCTCTAATCCCAGAATCAGCTTCCGGCTTTTCTAGTTTTAACTTCATCTTACCAACACGCTACTGCACTGCCTCCAAAAGTCTAATAGATCGCGAGCTCTTTTCTCGTCTCTATATATATATGTTAAGCTATACCTATATGTATCTATACGTGACTGACGATTGATGGCTACTGAAATAACACGTGCGTTTACTAACAATGAGATTTGCTGCTATGGTTTAACTGACAAGACGAATTTATATCTTCTGATGATAGGAGGAAAATGACTTTTCATCATTCTAAATCAAATCTTTGAACTTTCGGATCTTTAGTTTCCGGAATTTCTTCTCCCTCGGTGTTCTTCGTTCGAAAGTTTTTTTTTCAATCGAAAATTATACCCTTGCTAAAAAAAAAAAACACAGCGAGTCAGTGAATTCAGAATTTTTATCGTTAGATTTTGTTGTTTTTAATTATTATTTTGTTTATTGTTCTTTTCTCTTTATTTTTTTATTGTTTTGTCTGTTTCTGTCAGGAAATATGGGAAGTGGACAGTACAACCATGGCGTAAGCAGGAGTTTAAAAAACGGTGGTTTATTTCCATCTGTATTCAACGTAGCTACAAAAGCTGATATTTACGTAAATGCAACATGCGGCGAAGAAGGTCCAGAAACATTTTGCAAACCTTCTGAATCTACAAGATGTGCTGTCTGCGATCCTAACAGTCCAGATCCAGGAAAAAGACACAATGCTTCACATGCCCTCGATTCTAACCCTGGACGATGGTGGCAAAGCCCAACTTTAGCTAGAGGAGATCGTTACGAGTACGTCACTATAACTTTGGACCTAAAACAGGTGAGTAAAAAAAAAAGAAAAAAATTCATTTTTTGAAAAATTCTCACAACGATAATTTCGATATACAAATATTTGAGAATTATTATTATTATCAGTGCAGAGATTAAGATTTGATATAAAATTCTATGTACATTAGGGTGGTTCTTAGATACCAAATTAACGAATGAAGTATGGCAACCGTTAGACAAAAAATTTTTAAAAATTGTCCCCAAATATTAGATTTTTTTTTAAATTCTAACAGGTGCCTAAAGAGTCCTGAAGTTTTCCCGTTTCTTCTTTGTTTTTTTCAATTTCCCTGCCTTCCTCGTGAAATTTTACTTCGGAAACGACCTTCAGAATATAAAAAAAAATCCCATCGTAAGGTTGCTAATCGAAAATTCTAATATTTTCGCGTAAAATTGTGCAAAAAAATTAGGCTCAGGGGCTAACATCATAGACAAATTGACCGAAAAAAATTTCCTTGATTTTTTTCTATATAGTGGAATTTTTTGGAGCAAAATTGACCCAAAATCGAATGGGAAGAAAAAAAAAAATCATAAGATCCAATGTTATTTAAACGAGAAACTTCGAACCTCTTTAGGCACCTATTGGAATTTTTTTTTTTTAAATCTAATATTTAGGGACAATTTTTTTTTGATTTTTTGTCTGATGGTTGCCATGCTTCACTCCTTGAGTTGGTATTTAAGGACCACCCTAATGTACATTCTATGTATGAAAATACTACGACCCCCTCCGATTCAGACTATATAATCGTTTGTAAATATCTCAAGTAAGTCGTAGATATATATAAGTACTAAATACTCAATCAACCGTGTCTGACGTGACGACAATGCCCTGCTGCACGTGCTCAGACAACCACGAAAGAAGCTTAGCTCAGCTTAAGCTCTTTAGCCTATGGCTTTGGCTTATATAGCTATCGAAAAATAGAAGGGAAGAATTTAAGGTATAGACTATATAGAGGGGTAAGTTTTGACGTATAGTTTTATTGCACTCGGAGTACCCAAATCTTGAGAGTGTAAATAAAAAAGAAAAAAAAGTAAGAGAAATAAAAAAGGAAAAGAAAAAGGAAAAGGAAAAGGAAATGAAAAAGGGAGGGTTTCCCGTTTAATTCCACTTGACAGCTAGATGCCAAGTGATTCAGCCCCTTTATTGTATGTAGATCTATACGTACATGTCACATGCATATATATATATATATATTATATACGCACGTATACCTAAATGCGTATATGATACGAGCAACTGCGAAAGATTAAGAATTGTCAAGAATGAGGAGAAATGAGAAATGAAGATATACGATCGCGTAGAGAGAAATTGAGACGAAACAATTTTAGTATTTTACATTTTTGATCTTTATGGTGTTTTTTTTTTTTTTTGTTTCTTATTTCTTATGAACGATTATTAATAGTACAGAATGTCGTGCAGTTGCAGTTGGCAAAAAAAATATATACATATATATATATATATAATAAAAAATAAAACAGAAGAGAAGAAAAATGGAAAAGAAAAAAAAAATCGCGGTGTGGTGGTATAGTATATGTTCTACGTATCTAAAAAATGTTTAGGTATATATAGATATGTACGTATTATACATATACATATACACATATACCTGAAGGTGAAGGAGAGACCTAGGACCCTCTGAACCCCTCGAGGAACTGAACTCCGCTGGATCCCCCGCGGCGTTGAAGAGGCGCGGTGGCCAAGAGAGTTGCCTCGACTAATTGCGTCTTCTAAAGCAACCTCCGAGAATGTAGTCATTAACGTATTTTATGACCATGATTATTATTATTATTATCATTATTATGATCATTGTTATTTTTCTTGTTTTAGCTTGAATTATTGAATTCGGTCATATATTATAGAATAAAAATCAAATGTAAATGAAATGATTTCGTAACTGTACGTATACATATATTCTCTTAGTTCTGCAATATATTTCAAGATTTCTTGTATATATATTTCTATGTATAGTACAAGTACCTATTTACTTTTGCAGGCTCAGGTTTTTACCTTATATGGCGATTAGAACGCAAGCCATTTATTTCTTTCGATCTTTATGACCTTATTTTCTATTATATACATATATATATATATATATATATGTACATACATGACGCGCGATGTATTGCAATTTACATGTTGAAATTTCACAGATTTATATATATATATACGACCTTTTTTTCTCTAATATCGTAAAATTTCGTAAATTAAAAGAAACAACATTTTTCTATAAGAAATTTGACAAATTTCGACCTGTATTTTATTATTGTTTTTTTTTTATTTCGTTCTCGTTCATTAGACTCGATTTTTACACTTATCAAAAACAACGTCTGGGTAAGAGATGAGAACGAGAACGAAAAAAAAAAAAGAAAACTTTTAATTTTGAAATTTGTCTCATCAAAAAAAATTCTCATTACCATAACGTAGGTATACAGTATTGTGGGCTTTAACAACGTGAAAATAATTACACTGTCCAGAAAGAGAGTGATATTCATGTACGAGGGAGTAGAAAAGACAAGAAAAGAATAAAAAGAAAGAAAAAAGAAAAAAAAAAAGGGAAAGGGTTGTTGTTGCAATGTAAATATATGTATCACATAAGCTACATTTATATACATATGTACGCATAAAGTTTCCTTAAACGTTTACATATAGGTATACATAGGTATATATAAGCGTGTTTCGTCTCGACGTACATATATACGTTATTACTTACGTACGTAACGCACATTTCTACTTATAACTATATATAAGTATACGGCTTATTATATATATGTATATTTGTAGCGGGAACAATGGCGATATATAGGTATATAATATGACCAGGGTAAAAAAAAAAAAAACATTATAACAAACTGCCCACGCTGATCTTTTTCGAGTACCTTATATACCTCTATATATATATATATACACAGCATATACACATATAGGTATAAATGCATGATGTGTGTCGTCTACTGGTCAAACCATCACAGTCAGCCCTCTACTAGTACGAGCTTATTCTGAGACTCGGTCGAGTAGTCCGTAGTCCCCAGTCCCAGTCAGAGTCAGGTAGGTAGTAAGGTAATAACCGCACAGAGTCAGTCCTCTACTCCTCCCTGTTGCAGCAACATATCAGTATAAACGGCAGGACAGAATCTGAGACTTAACAATAAGTAGTAAAGAGCTGTACCTACCTACCTACCTACCTACCCACCTACCTACGTACTCTCGCTCGTTAACGTTTATATAAGGTCGCTCTTGTAATGGACATTTCTTTACGCATTCATTTAGTCTCTTTATGGTATTAGAAAAAATTGAGAAGAATTGAGGAATCGATGATGAGAAGAGAATTGATAAAAAAATTCAATTAATTAGAAAAGAACAAGAAATTGGAAAAAAAATAAAAAAATGAAATCGAAATATATATAGATTTTTTATTTTTAACGTTAAGAAATTTTGGAGCAATTTTTTTTATTTTGGGTGGCCGGTGCATAATGCAGCATATATACTGTACCATTCTCTTCTTTCGGTTTCTACCTATATATAACAGGTCTCTTCTACCTCTTCTCATACTTGAATACCGTTTATTATTCACACTTTGGACGAGTTAACACTTCCTTGTTTTAACACGAACCCTTGTTTTTTTTTCTTTTTTTTTTTTTTTCTTTCGGGGGATTCCTTACCTTATTTCTGATTTTTTCTTTTTTCTTCTTTTTTTTTATTATATCGTATACTTCGTCGCGGCTATTATTTTTCTCACGAATGACCAAAGAAAAAAAGAAAACCAAAAATACAAATTCAGATTTTTAGATTCTCAATTTTGGAATTTCTCTTAGTTTTGAGTACTCATTTTTGTTTTCTCTCTTTTTTTTTTAATTCCAGTAATTTTTGAAAAATTCTCTCTACTGATCGTTATACCCTGCAATTTGGTAATTTCGATATTTCGGAAAATTATAAGAATAAAATTAAGAAAAAATCAATTTTTGTTTTTTTTTTTTTGTTAAATAAGGAAAAAAAAAAAAACCGCTGCAGTCCGCATGCACATATTTAGTTCTAATATATATATATATATAAACAGTTCGTGACTCCGCTGCCACACCGAGGTAACTTTAACGTACAACTTCGAGAGTCTATAAATACAAGGTGCACCGCGGAGCGGACATCGAGTTCGAGGACTCGCGTATATACCTACTCCTTCATTCAAGCTTTCTCGAATACGGAATATGACGGAATTTTATTTTCAAAAATAAATATTCAAACTCGTATCTATACGGATCTATTCCTAAATATAATAATTTATTGTAATTTTATTTATTTTGATTTTATTTTGAAAAATTTCCAAAATTCGTTTTACATTGAGACGATTTCGAATTTATATCAAAAGCTTTGAATTGAAAATATTAAAATTCGGTAAAGTTGTAATAAATACAGTCAAAAGCTCCGAAGTCTAAGGAACCCCCCCGGATGAGGTTTAAAAATTCCAAAAATTTCGGTCTATATATTTTACAGAATATGAAGACAGGAAATATTTCATTCTAATCTAGAGACCCTCTTTACGGAAACCCATTTTTTTTTTTATCTAATACTTCAATCATGACGATGTCATAAATAATTGATACGAAATTGATTTTGAAACTTTTTTTTTGTTTTCTTCTTCCAAAAAGTCAATCTCAAGACGATTAATTTGATCATATACCTATACATTGGTTTTTGATACGATCAATACATACGCGAATATCAATCTATGGTGAATTCTACATAAATCTATGGTAAATTCTAAATGAATTTTAAACGAAAATCTTAAAAAATTAGAAGCTCAAAACTCATTTTTTTTTTTTTTTCTTCGGTCTTTTTCACATTTGTTAAAGAGTGAAAGAACAGAGAGAGAGAGAGAGAGAGACAGAGTTTGTGTGTGTGTGTGTGTGTGTGTGTGTCATGACTAATGGCCAGATCTATTGGTCGTAAATACCTTTTTGCTTCATTTAGTAAAAATAGAAGGAAAAAGAATAATGCATATATATATACATATGTGTGTGTGTATGTGTGTATATAGGTAGATATACGAAAAGCGTCGCCCCTTAGGCAACTTGCTGTAGTGTTTCGTCGGCGCCAGCTGGCGCCGTTTCAAGTCAGCCTCCAGACGGCGCGGCGATTTTCATTCGATACTCTGTGCCTTTCAGTATTACAAGTATATATATATATATATATATATAATATAAGTATGTAGGTAGACAGTAAGTACATAGCTATACCTACATACCCACAATACGTTGGTGACGGTCACTTTCACCCGAGACACTATCAAATCCGAATCACGATTAAAAAAATTGACCGAAAATGAGTACGAAAAAAAAAAAAAAAAAAAACAGCAAAAATTTCGAAAGAAAAACAATTTCATTAATTTTTAAACTGAGGTGCCTATATAAATATATATATATGAGGCATTCCGCGTCGCTTCAGTTACTTAAAAAAAAAAAAACGGAAGAAGAAAATTCTCATAAAATTAGCAACAAATCGCAAATCGCTTCAATTGATACGAACGAATTCACGAGATTTTAAAATTGATGTCATTTTTTTTTTTTTCTTATCCAAGTCAGCTGAAGTGACACGGAATGCCCCATATATGCTACATGCGTGTTATAATCCTCTTCGAATTTAATTAAATAAGAAAGAGAAAAGAAAAAAAAAAAAAAAATTACTATATATCGTACAGACATCACACGTTGTGTGTGACAGATTTAATAAGAAGCTATCTTGATCGTCGTATCGCGGACTTCTGGTTCTCAAAGATGTGTCAGTAATAATAATCTGTGAAATTGCATTACGAAGCGAGGTAAGGTAATCCGATTATATAGAACCACTATACTCGATCCTCGTTCTCTTCCTTAGGGATCCCTCAGCTCCTTTAGGATGTCAAACTCCTGGACACGGTGTTCATAAATTTTGTCTTTTTATTTAGATTTTTAGATTTTTTTTATTCAGTTTTCTTCAAGATGAAATTTTTCCCTCTTTACCCCATATGCATCTTCTTCTTCTTCTTCTTCTTCTTCTTCTTCGTCTTCTTTATACTTCGTTAAAATTCTACAACTACAATAAAGTTCTACCACTACTTCTATAAGACTATAACATTCAATTCTTCTTGTTTTCTGCTCCACTTTGCGATCCGAGAGAGTTTCTCACGAATGGAATTCCCGTTAAGGAAATACCTCCGCAACGATCAGGACAAACTCGCACGAGCTTTTACCTGCAAGGAAGACCGCTAAGGGTGGATACTAATAAATAACCATCGTATCCTACCTATCTTTAGGACCTTAAAAGGTAAACGTCGTCGTTCTTTAACAGGACAACGACTGCTGTTAGTAGTCCTCTTTAGCCATTCCTTCTCTTCTTTTACCTTACCTTCCCTTCCCTTTTCTTTTCTTTTATATATTACATTCGCATTTTAGCAATACTACCTATCATTCCATAATCGCAAATCTTCAGTGTTAATTATTAATTAATCATTTTTATTATCATTCCCCCCACTTCCTTATACAGTGAGAATACCTCGACTGTATCAATTCTACTTGTATAAAATCGTAGACTGCACTTCGGTGACATAAAAGGTTGTATAGTATTTATTAGAGATGAAAGAATAAAATTCGCAATTTAAGAATTCGAAAGGATCGTATTATCGTCGTATTAACGAAGAAAAATCAAGTCGATTTCTCTTTTTATACATACATTTTTATTTTTTTTATTTTCTCGTTCATTTTTTATACAAATTGATTGATTAATCGAATCCAATAGGTCAATCATAAATTAAATAAAATATCGATATAATTCTATTATAGACAATTCTGATATATCTCCTTACGTAAAGTTAAACAGTAATTCCTTCCTTCCTATACCTACCTACCTTCTTACTTAGTTATTTTACTTACTCACTTCTCGGATCCTATATGAACACTCCGTATTTAGAATGGAATGATGATTGCCCAGCAGATTTATACCAGGGAACTCAGCAAAGTAACAACTTGACAGACCTGAACTGTCGCAGGATAAAAATAAATTTTTTTTTATTTTTTATTTTTCTCTGCACCCCCGAATACCTGTACCTATACCTTCCTTCCTTATATAATGCGATATATTGAATCATTTTTTCGTATGTAAAATGAAGATTGAATAGATTTTTTTTCCGAGTCTACCTAATCTTTTTGGTTTAATATATGAAGTAGAAAAAAAAAAGATAAAAAAAAAAAAAGAAATGTTCAAGGTATAAATGTGGATATTGGTACAAGAAGACGAGAGTTCTTGTTTAAATATTTATCCTAAAGTCTAGGGGCTTCCTTAAACCCCGTGACAAACAGTCTATATTACATACCCGGTGAAAGGAAGAAGAAGAAGAAGTAGTAGACTTTTATCCTAACAGTGTGGATACTGAACTAAACTGTAGACAGGACACGGGAGATGAAGATCAAAATGTGGATGTGGAAAGCAAATGCGAGAATAGAAATTCGGAGTCTGGAAATGTGCTTTCTAGTTCAAATATTTACATAGGATTGCACGTGCTAGACTGGCTTTAGTCAGGCTACCCTAACAACCCTTCTTCTCTTCACAGCTGATATATTATTATTATTATTATTATTATATATTTTTTCTTTTCCTCTCCTCAATTTTCTTAATTTTAAAATATATTATAGACTTTTTTTAGTAAAAATTTGACGAAATCTAGGAAAAATGAATGAAAAAAAAAATTTATATATATATATAATAGAACATTACGCAACAAGTGTGCGAAATTCGATTTTTCGTACCTAATCTGTCCGAGTGAAATAAAATTCCAAATCGAATTGGTACGCAAAATTGTATTTCGCACACGGTGTTTTTGGAAAAGGACCTTTTTTTTTCCATATGGTTCGTTCGTATAAATAATACATATGTTCATTTAAAGTCCCTGTTTGCTTATGGTCTTTAATATATCCTGACTTTATACTATAATACTGTTTTAAAGTCCCTTGAGATTCACGTATACGTCTCTGATGTCGAAAGACTCTCAGAGTCTCAGAGTTGGACTGAGTGACTACTTCAGGCCCCAGTGGTAATTCCATGTAAGGAATCGGTCCCCAAAACTTAAATCGTTGAAACGTATGTCTACCATCTCGATTAGGAACCGCCTCCAATTATTTACTGATTCGTTCCTTTGCCTTTTCAGATGCAGTTCTGACCATATATATTTTTTTTTTTCATTTCAATCTATACTACATACGTATTTTGTATTTGTATTTGTATTTGTATTTTTTTGTATATGTTAATCGAACCCGCAGATTTTTTTTTCTATTCTTTAATCTCGTTGACTATTGAAAAAAAAAAAAACCGTCATTTTATCGATTAATCTTTCAGATTTTATTCGAATCTTAATAAAATTTATATAGAAATATAAGAAAAAAAAAAAATATATATATATATATTTCTATCTTCAGATTTACCAAATCGCATATGTCATCGTAAAGTCAGCTAATTCACCACGTCCAGCGGCATGGATATTGGAACGATCTATAGACGGTGAAAATTTTTATCCATGGCAATACTACGCTCCTACAGACGAAGAGTGTTGGACACGTTATTCAGTACCCCCGGTTACAGGCAAGCCAACATACGTCAGTGATACAGAAGTAGTATGTACCAGTGCGTATTCAAGACCAACACCGATGGAAAACGGAGAGGTAAGTTCCTCATTATCCTACGATTTATTAATTAATTAAAAATTAAATAAACTTTTTTTTTTAATTTTGTTGTTTTTTTTTTTTTTTTTTTTTTCGAAAATCGGGAAATTTAATAGCAAAAATTGACGAACTAGGACATTTTTCACTCGTTTTAATACAGTCTTCTAGTTTCTCATGACTCACAACTAATATGTCTAATCGAGAATGTAGCAAGTAGAAAAACAAAAAAATTGATAAACTTTCATTTTCACAATTCACGGTTTCACAAATGATCGAAACCAAAATCTAATCAATTCTAAGATTGGAAAAGCCACTTATTAACTCGTTCTCGAGATATTGTCGGACCAAAGAAAAAAAAAAACTGATCACATACGTATACGTCTGAAAACGATTCGACGTGATTCTCTAGATTTCAAAACGTGGAGATCTTCTCGCCTTTGGCTTGTTAGAAAAATTTCTATAAAATGATGGGATTGTCATGCAGCATACTATATCCTGAATTGCAGAGAGAGAGAGAGAGAGAGAGAGAGACGCCGTGGTCAATTATTGTTCAATAATAATACTGGATATTCGCATTTTTGCAAATAAAACGTTACATCTTAAATTAAGCTGTACGGAAATTAGTAACACCATAAAATTTATGAAATTTTAACGAGAATAATTCGTATTTTCTGCACGCTATTAATTTTTTCATTGTGCGAATTCGATCGAAATATTGATTTTCATCACTGTTTCATTACTTAATCAAAATATCAAAACAGAAAAATCACAATTTGTCGGCAAATCTCGCAGATATATGAGAAATGCAGCATCTCTTCGCACTTTATACCCTTATACACGTTTTCCTATAATTGCCTTTACTACGTGCCGCACGACCGTTCCTCCTCAATCATCCAAATTGCTCTTCAACCGCAGTTATGGGTAATCGGAATAAAATAAAATCATTGAAAAGAAAAATAAGAAGATAAAGAAAAAAAATAGAAGAAATAATGTAATACTAAGGGTGTTGAAATAAAACCGACTAACTAAGTCCACTGTTTTATGCTTACTCTCACAGATAAACGAAAGTTTCTTTTTTCTTTTCGCTCTTCTATTTATTCATTTTAATATAATAGATTTATAAAGAAAGAGAAGAATTCTAGGTATAAATTAATTTTCTTTTTGTACAAAAATAGTTACATTATCAATAATAATAATAATAATAATAATAATAATCACGAAGAGGGTATATCTTGAAGAAAACGTTCCGCATATAGTGCCCTTAGATGGCTATAGCCGTAAAAGGCTGCAAAGAGGATCGAGAAGTCGAGAGTTGTATAGGTATACATATATATGTGGTTTTTCTTTGTCTTTTCCTTTTTTTTTCCTCTTTTTGTTCTTACATTTTATTTATTTTTCTCATTTTGTTGGACTGCTGAAAGGAATCTTATGGGTCGTTTCTTATTTTTAATCACGTTAACAAATTGACCGCGTAGCCTGATGCAAGCATATGGCACAGTGAGAATATGCGACTTGTGGATGCTGCAGCCACAGCTATATTGGGTTCAATCATAGCGATCTTTAGTTCTTTTTTTTTGGATGGTAATAATAATTTGTAAAAAAAAAATAAGGATAATAATATTAATTATTATTATTATTATTATTATCGATTCTGTTGTCGCAAAAAATAAAAAGAAAGAGAAGAAGTAAAAGAAGAAGAAGATTTAGTATAAAATCGCGACTTATCCGTCTCGCGAAATATTTCTTTTGATCGTTTCTATTTTCTCTCTTTGATCTCTTCTTCGGTTTTCTTTTTTATTTTCTTTTCTTTTCTTTTCTTAATTCCTCTTCCTGCAACCTGTAAATCTGCAACCTGTAGTCGGAGGGTAGAGAGCGCCCTGCGAGAGAAGTTAAACGATCCAAAAAACAAGCACTGCTGCTTGCACTCGGTGATTCCGTAAATGGCTCTTACTTGACGTTCGCTATTGCCATTGGCTACCCGCGCAACGCGAAACTCTTGTACATGATGCTATACGTGTTTTAGATTTATATATCTAAATATACCTATGGGACGCGATATATGGGATCTATATAGTCAAAATTAAGAAATAAATACAAAAAAGTAAGAAAAAAAAAAATATTCAAAAATTTATTACGCTGGTGAATAATTGAAATTAATAGCTTTTTATATAATACTTAATTTTGAAGGGAAACGTTTTCATTTTGGGATTTAAAATTAAAGAATAAAATAATTCTTTTCTATTTTACTTGTTTTAATTTTTTGATTTTTTTATTTTGTTTTTAGATTCATACGTCTCTGACGAATGGTCGACCTGGTGCTTTCAACCATACTTCAGAACTTGAGGAATTTACTCAGGCTAGGTTTGTACGGTTTAGATTTCAGGGACTTCGACCTATGGGTGAAACCATCGTTGATAAAAGAAGAGCATTTTATTCTATTAAAGAAATAAACGTAGGTGGACATTGCCTCTGTTCAGGACACGCTTCTCACTGTCGTTACAGCGTACATCACGGGGTGAGTTGAACAAAAAAACAAAAAAAACAAAAAATTAAAGAATATTTTTAAAAACTTCGAAAGAAAAGAAGAATTTTTTTCGAATTTTCTTTAAATTGAATCCATTTTTTGTTTTTTATCTCGTTGAATTTTTCATCTTGATTTATTTTTTTTCTTAAAAATCGTATTTTTTTTTCTAATCAACTGGAATTGAGATATGAGAAAGAAAAATTGTTAATTCAATTTAGACGGTATGTGAGAAGCTGGTATTTTTCGTTCTCAAGATATACGCTATATAACCAAAAGAATGTGAAACCTGCGTGTGGTATAATAAAGCAATTAGTTAGTTTCGCATTTTTCGATGACACCGATGATTTCTATACCTTTCACAAAAGCACACACGATCAGAATAGAACTGTCTTATATTATCATCGAGACTCTAATTATTCCAAAATGCATATCTTCAAATATAAATTGTAGTATACATAATTTATATATTTAATTACGAATTCTAAGCGGTGTGAAACAGAATCTAGAAATTTGTTTTAAATATTTTATTCGAAAGAATTCTAAAGAATTTCGAAAGAATTCTAAAGAATTTTAAAGAATTTCGAAAGAATTTTAAAAGGCTAAAATTGATGAAAAAATGGTAATAGAAGCGAGGAAAAAAATTCAAAATTCAAAATTGAATGCATGAATGATTGGGAAAAATTTTCGATCAGATTGAGTCATGATATTATATTCATTGATGATTAAAATTCTATGAGGAGTCTCGTTGGGTGCGATGAAAAATTCTACCTATGTAACAAAATAGTAGTATGAGAGAAATTCGAGGGTTTGAATTTGAGTGGATTGGATCTTCGAAGAGTTCGCAAACTAAAAACTAATTCAATTACCTACCTGCAGCTGTTGGCTTGCCAAAATTCGATTCTAATACAGCTACAGGATGCGGTATTTGCGCCTTATGGACTCCGGGCAGAAGAGGCGATTCGCAAAAAAATTTCAACAACGTTCATGCGGATCGGTATTTTTATTTTTAGAAGAACCATAAAAAAGTCGATGTTAATTTTACTACAGATTTACGTCCGACGTGACAGAGAAACGGTTCAGAAAATTTCTTTTCCCAACATTCGATGAAATTAAATAAACAAATAAATAAATAAATGATGAAAATTTAATGATTCTTCTTTCTGTCTGTCTGGTACCGCATACTCAAAACCGCAGACGAGACGGTTTCACCGCAGAAGAATAATAAAATAGGACCTCGAAACTGTCCGATTTTTATTTAATATATATATTTTTTTTTCTCGTTTTTGAGTCATTAAAAAAAAATCAAGAAAAATTAAAGGACAGGAACAAAGAACGAAGAATTAAATCGTGTTAATTATTTTTCATTTCAGCATCAAGAATGTGAATGCGAACGTCACACCTGTGGCGAACGTTGCAATAAATGTTGTCCAATGTTTAATCAAATTGAATGGCGCCCAGGTAATAGTGGGCGAGGTTTTCATTGTGAAAAATGTAATTGTCATGGTCATGCAACGGCTTGTCGATATGATACAGAAATCGCTAATCAAAGATCGTCACTAGACATTAGAGACAAATACCGTGGCGGTGGTGTCTGCATAAATTGCACGGTAAAAAAAATTAGTCTCGTAGACATAATTATAAATAATTTTCTTACAATTTTTGCAATTATGTAATTTCCCTGATTCAAAAAAATAGAGAGAGAGAAAAAAATAAAAAAATTGGGAAAATTACTCAAAACGCGGCATAAATAAAATTTCCAAATTATTTTCTTGTCAGGAACACACGACAGGAATTAATTGCGAAAAATGTGAAAGTGGATACTACAGACCAAACGGAGTTTTGCCTAATGCTTCTGAACCCTGTCTTCCATGTACTTGTAACATTTATGGAAGCACTGGGTTTTGTACACCCGATGATTCGTTTACTAGACTTGGAAAGGTATGAAAATATAATCGAAAGAATTTTCCATATGAGTTTTTTATTTTTTTTTATTTTGCTAATTCGGTGGATTTTTGAAACCGTAAGACAAATAAAAACAAATTTGAATCCTTGGAAAATTTTCATTTTTTTTTTTTCACCAGGTAGCAGGTGCATGCGAATGTAAGCCTGGTTATTCAGGATATAAATGTGATCAGTGTGCAGCTGGTTATAGACAATTTCCTGATTGTATGCCATGCCCTTGTGATTCACGGGGTATACTTCCGTCTCATGATTGCGAGGGTGATTGTCTTTGCAAAGCTTATGTAGCTGGTGAACTTTGCGACGAATGTAAATCCGGGTATTTTGCATTAACACGTGACAACGAGGACGGATGTCTTCCCTGTTCTTGTTCTGGTGTTACTCAAGAGTGCCGAAGTGCAAGGCTCACTTTTGGAATGGTATAATTATACATTGATCCAAAAATCGTTTTTGAATTAAGGGAGGTGCCAACCTATGAGAAGGATAAAACGGTCATCGTATTCAATGTTTTATTGCGGTGAGAATAAAGGGCGGAAAATAATTGTGAAAATAGCATTTGAAAGCTACGAATTTCCGCTTCAAACTGAAAAAAAGAAAAATCAAATATCACAAGAACCACGTCCGCTGCGTTCATTTGAATAGAGCTCTGCGAAAAACTATTTGCGAAACGGTGACCACGTTTATAGACAAACGGAATATCGGAAACACAAAAACCAATACTTTTTGGAATCGTCAATGTACCCTCCAAGCTTCTATGGAACGAATTTCTCATTTGACCTTTCGTTTTTGAAAAATTGATGAAAACGTTCGCGAAAATCCCAAAAAACGCGATTGAATGCAAAAAAAAAAAAATGTAACTCGACCTCGTTTGAGTGGATCAAAAATTCGTCCCATAGAAGCTTAGAGGGTCCATTGACGGTTCCAAAAAGTATTGGTTTTTGTGTTTCCGATATTCCGTTTGCCTATAAACGTGGTCACCGTTTCGTCCATAGTTTTTCGCAGAGCTCTACTCAAATTCACGCAGCGGACCTGATTCTTGTGATATTTGATTTTTCTTTTTTTCAGTTTGAAGCGGAAATTCGTAGCTTTCAAATAAATTTTTCACAATTATTTTCCGCCCTTTATTCTCACCGTAATAAAACATTGAATACGATGACCGTTTTATCCTTCTCGTAGGCTGGCACCACCCTTAATGAATATATAAAAAACCAAAAAAAATTTGATATTTTGGAATTTTTTGTTTTTTTTTTTCCCAATTTGATCAGATCTCAACACGCGAAGGCTGGATGGTTACGGATATGAATACATCGCGAGCTGTGGCTCCAGAAGTTGATACTGAAAGCGGTTCTTTGGCCATTGATTCATCGGGTTTAGAATACAGTCCTTACTGGTTAGCGCCTAAAGTTTATGGAGGAAACCGGCTCACTTCTTACGGTAGTAACTTGACTTTTGTCGTTACCTGGGTTGTTATGCGAGGTGATAGCAGTGGGAGGCCAACTACAGAACCGGACGTTATTATCGTCGTAAGTAAATTCGATAAAAAAAAAAACAAAATTATATTAAATTTACGTTATATAGACATTTGGTTTTTTTTTTTCATTTTTTTTTTATGCATATGTATGGTGCATTCCACGAAGACAAAATGATTCAAAAATTTTGTATCTTATTTTGTTTTTTCATATATACTTTTAATTTCCAGGGAAATAACGGAATGCGTATTGCCTACGGGGAGGAAAGATACTCGGGACAAGATGCTGTGATTTCTGTACCTCTTCACGAACGAGGATGGTATCATGTCAAAGAACAAATTCGAGATGTACCGACTAGATTAAGACGTACTGAATTCCGCGGGGATCCGGTTACCAGATTTCAAATTCTTCGTATATTAGCTGATCTTAAACACCTTTTGATCAGGGCTCAATATCATTCCGAACAAATCGAAGGAAGGTGAAAAAAAAAATATATATAAAATCTTATTTTATATATGATTTTATTTCTCATTCCGAATTTGCATTTGAATTTATTTTCCTTTTCTCTGTCTTTTATTTCAAGTTTTTATCTTCCTTTTTTCTTTGTTTTCAATTCAATTAAGAATTTATATTCAGAATTTTCTACGATTTTATATTTTTATACATATAGAAATTCTTCACTTTCAGTTTATTGGAGGCAATACTCACCTCTGGTGAATTAAATCAATCTGACGAAAACGATGGAGGCACATTGGTAGAACGTTGCAATTGTCCTACAGGCTACGAGGGTCTATCATGTGAAAAATGTGCATGGGGTTACACCAAAGTACCATCGAACAATACCGATCATTACGATCATTTAATTTGCGTTAAATGTGACTGTAATATGCACGCTGGTTCATGCGATCTTTTGTTGGACGAATGTGGGGTGAGAATCTAGATTCCTATTTATTTTTCACTTTCAAAAGAATAATCGAAAAATGATGAAAAAAAAAAAATCAGAATGACTATTCCTATGGGAAATTTCTATATACCATTCGAAATGCATTATTGGTAGGAATTTGCTTTACCGAATGATGGGAACTTACTGTGCGTCAGTATTTATATATCTTTTTTTTTTTCTTCAAAATTTATTTACCAAAATCACAAGAAAATAGAAAATAAAATAACGTTTTTTTATTTATTTAATTTATGTATAATTTTTTCATTTTATTTATTTATTTATTCTGTTTTCATTTTTCAGATCTGTGAGCACAATACACAAGGACCAAAATGTGATCGTTGTGCTTCAGGCTACTACGGAGATCCTAGTCAAGGGACTAAAAATGATTGTAAAAAATGTGCTTGTCCTCTTAATATTGAGTCGAATAATTTTAGTCCAATTTGTCAATTAGATCAGCCTGGGAATATCGGTGGTGGATACGTTTGTACTCAATGTCCAAAAGGGTATACAGGAGATCATTGCGAAAGGTGAATAATAATAATAATAATGATAATTAATTATTATAAGAAAGAATTTAGAAACTGTATCGATCCTTTTTATTTCATTTTACTTCCTTAAACCATAAATAAATACAATTAATAATCTAATCATTTGAAAATAATGGATTTTCATCAAATTTTAAATAGCTGCGACGTCGGGTTTTTCGGTGATCCAAAAATTCCAGGAAATATATGCGAACCGTGTTCCTGTAACGGTGGACAATGCGATCAAGAAACAGGAAGATGTCTAGAATGTCGTGGTAATACTGACGGATGGAAATGCGAAAGATGTAAAGATTTGCATTACGGAAATCCATTGGAATTAAATTGCGAACGTAAGGATCTCGGATATATTTCAACAAAAATAAGCAAACAAATATTCAAATCCTTCCTAAACTCAATTTTTTATTTTTTTTTTTCAAATATTTACCAAATTCTGTACTGAATTTTTGAAAAACTGACTCCAATCCATGCAAAGGATATTTCGAGATTGAAAAAAAAATTGTCTCCTATCCTTTATTTTCTTTTTTTTGTTTTTTGCACTCGAATTTCTTTCCTGAAGAATATAAATTCGTGATTTCCATTTTTTCTTTCTTTTTTCAGCCTGCAATTGTCACCATTTGGGTAGTTCATCGTCTCATTGTGATTCCGAAAGTGGTCAGTGCCTCTGTCGGCCTCTTTATACAGGACTAACTTGTTCAAATTGTGTTCAAGGCTTTGGTAATGTTAGTGCTGGTTGTATAGAATGTAAATGTGGTATAGGATCGGCGAAAAATATATGCGACGTTATTACCGGGGAGTGTGAATGTCTCGAAGGTGTTAATGGCCCGTTTTGTGACCGTTGTGACAATCAACATTATGGAATATCTACTGAGGGCTGTTTAGGTGAGTTTTTCTCTTTTTTTACCCATTTTTTAATTAACAATTTTACACTTCATTTTATCTTCTATGTATTTTATTGTACTGAAACGATTCAGCATAGCTTTACTTCATCATATTATAATGATACAGGATACTAAAAGCTCATCGGAAATTCTAAAGTAAAATTTTACAAATCAAATTCTATACTTTTATTTTTTTTTAACTCTTTTTCGTATCTTTGATACAGATTTTTTTTCGCCGTTTTTCACCGTTTCCATCTGATTTTTCTCAAATCGTTTTTGAGCAGCTTTTATCTTCCATCTCTCTCTCTCTCATATTTTGCTACGGATTTTAATTAATTTTTAATTTTTTAATTTTGTTATTTTGTAATTTTGTAATTTTTTGTTTTCTTTCTTTTACGAAATCTACTAATAAAAATGTCCGATTTTAATTGGCCTCGAGAATCCACGAGGATTTTCACCCACCCACCCACCTAACTACCTACATACATACATACATACGGACATTTATAACTATACATATATACTAAACTAAACTATATACGATATATATACGTAACATGGAGGTCGAGCGAGGCGCGCCTCTTATAACTAACCGGATCTTTCTCGTACGGAAGTTTATTGCGACTAGTATATAGCGGTCGCGAATTCCTATCAGATTATCATCATCGACAATCCCCTACGTCCTCCACCACCACCACCTTCACCTTCTCATACTCCTTATCCCTCTCATGTAACCCGTAAGATACGAACACGTTTTAGAATCTGCGTGCGAAATATATATATATATATATATATATTATACATAGTACATATGTATATATATACCTTGAACCCGATCAATGCACGCGATCGATTCTCACCCAGGTATAACGACGAAATACGACGATAATATCATAGCGAAACTTGACTTATTAACGCGAAAACTGAGATTTCTCATTTTCTATATCGAAGAAAATATAACGAAATGATTTTTTTTTTTTTTTCTTCTTCTTCTTCTCCAACTTGACCGTATAACTATCGAGACGAACAGGAAGCATGTTTCATTCAGTTTAACGATCTATAATACGGTATATATCGCTTCTCTAATTAAAATCTTATCAAAATTTATGAGAGTTTCATTTATTTTAATACCCTTTTTTTCTTTCTGTTTTTTTTTTTTTCGTTTACCCCTTCCCCCACGCCCTCATTTCTTTAGAACATATTTAGTTAAACTTTGACCTCTGATATAGTATATAGTATATACTATATAGTATATTATACATATATCACGTGTCTAATGGCATAAGTTCGTAAGCGCAGTTATACAACCGTTTGGCATATTGAAAATTAAAAGATCGTATAATTATTTTCTTGAAGAAAAAAAAAAAAAAACGCGAAAAATCTTGAAAATATTGAGATTGAAAATTGACGGAGTAAAGATAGAACGTCGTAATTACACAACCCTTTAGATTTAATTGAACAGGAAATAATTTTTATAGCGAATTAAGGTATATAGAAAAAAATATCATACGATATCTTATACAATCGAACATACGATGATGTATCTGTATCTCTTGATTTGGAAATTAAATAATTCTGGGTATAAGCTGCAGATTTAAAAAAAAAACAAAAAAAAAAAAAAATGATATTGATTACTTATGTACGTAGAATATAATTATATCTACCTACATACTGGTTTTATTTCGTTTTATGGAAGGTATTACATCTATCTGTGGATGTAAGTAGTAACATACCTATATACATCGTTTCGTTCGTTTAATATGTATAAGGTGTTATATATACCTTACCTTACCTTACCTTACCTTACCTACCTACCTGAGTTGTTTCTCGAGCTTCATGAGAGGCATGAGCTAATAAAATTCTATAATTACCTACTTATTCATCGAAACGATTACCAGGTGTGAAATACCCGGTTAACGCACCTAATGGAACTGCATCTCGAAACCGCAACTTGGCAAAGCTTATTGCAATACGAGCAATTAAAATTAAAGAAATTACAAACCAAGAGGAACTCGTATATTATATCTGCAGGACCGTACATATAGGATATACATATGTATATGCATATATGCACATTTATATATCTATATATAAATATTAATTCAAACTTCAGTTCGAAGCTTTTTAGTCTATCGTAATTAAATAAAACATCGCGAATATGATAATGAACGTATTAATTAACGAATAAAATTATACACTTATATTTTTTAATAAAATCGAAAATCGAAGTATAATTTATTTATTTTTTAACCGTCATTGTAGGAAGTTTGTTATCGTTTAGATTTTTATTACTACAGGTTCAAAAAGATTTTTTTAAATATCTTCGATAACTTCGATACTTATTCTCATTCGAATTTCCCTAAAAATATTGAAAAAGAAAAAATAAATCAAATCAATTTTTGCAAAAATCATCGCGTCGACTGGATGATTAATCAACGAAATGACACAAAAGCTTATGCAGTGATTTTTGAAATTTGGAAATTATGGGAATATTGCAGAAATATAATTACGATCTCTGATTTCCCGTTAAACAAGAAAAAGAAAATAATAATTCTCTCATAATCGCGAAGGCGATATATGACTCCGATTTTATCGAGATTTTTAATTCGGCTTATGGCAGATTCAAATCTTTCCCAATCGCCGTATGATTTATCGCGTGATCAATAATCTGTTATGTAAATTGATCCCGTTTTCTCTTTCTCTCTCTCTTTCTCTCTCTTTTGCATCGTAAAAAAAAAAAATTCTTACCTTAATGTTTTGCTGTCGCCGCTGTAGGTATAAGATAGAGGTGTAGGTATGTAGAGTACACGGAAAATTGAAGCTGAGAGTAAGCTCGGGGTCTTTGAAATAGAGGAATTTTTCTCTTCTTTCAAAAAAAATAATAATACAAATTGAATAATCGAACGATTCAGAATATCAATTAATACCCGCGACTCATTATCTAGGTACTAATAGTGAAAATAATAAAAATAAACTAGGTCAAAAAAAAAAAAAAAAAATGAAGAATTAAAAATCCCAAATTACAGATTTCAGAGAATATATATATTTTTTTTTCTGTTCTTCCTTTTGGAATCATCCACGTCGATTTAAAGCGGCGGGTTTAACTGTAGGATACAGCTAGGTCTGGTTATATCCTAGACGAAGGACTCGCGCCACCAAGTCGCGGTTTGTTAAGATACAATATCACGTATACCAAAGCTGAAGTCGATTGGAGTTAGAGTTGGTACAGCGTGCCATCTCCATGGCAATCACCACCTGGGTGGTCTGTACCGAACGCCACCGGGCATCTTCGAACCTGAAGCCTCAAGGGACCCGGTACCTGGAGTATTAAGTAATTTTCTTGCCTTTTTCGTATCACGTTTTATTTATTTTATTTTTTTCTATTTTTCGCTTCCTCATTCTTAATTTTTTTCCCCTTATTCTTGCGTTTTCCAAACTTTTCTCATATCTTTCTCCATTTCGAATGGAAACTTAATTTTTTAATTTTTATTTTTTATTAAATTTCTTCTTTTCTTTTTGTTGCGGTTTTGCGAAAGGTTTTCAGTAAATTGTTTCAACATTTTACATACGTGAAAACCCCCCTTCATATATGGACCGTTTTAGCTGGTCTTATTTCGAGAAAAAAAAAAAAAGGAAAAAAAGATCCAAAAAATTAGAAGATGAGGTAGAAAATTTGATGCACCGTTCGTGATGAGGAATATACATTATAACCGCCAAAGTACGTAAAATGTAAAATAATTTCGGAGTTTTACCTCGATGATATAAAAATTCAGGTATACGTTTAGTTTAGAAGGTGAAATTAAGTTCATGGTGGTGGTTGAATTGAGGAGCGTTACAAAATACAGGGCGGTGAATATATATCAGCTTTCGGTATATACTGCCTACTAGTTTAGGTATAACTAAATTATAAGGGCCCTAAAGGCTTTTTTACTGAAAGATTCGATTTTTATTACCTCATCGATTCGACGACGAGACACCCCATTTTTTTATGATATCTATACTATGTATAATCAAAAATCATCCCAACGATTCGAAACTGAGAAACAAAAAAAAAAAAAATGGAAAAAAAAATGGAAAATGAAAAGCAAAATCTAATTATTTCACACCAGTATAATAATATTTTTAGAAATAAAATTAAAAGAGTGTAATTCTCTTCCCTCGCTATTCGCGCTCTATTCGCTATATCTAGATATCGATGGTTTAATGCCAAACGGGCGTAAGCCCCAAAAAAAAAAAAAAAATCGTCTCTTTAGTGGCAAAATCTGTTTTATGCAATGGAGAATCTTGTGGGCATATCCACCAAAAAAATAATTTTTTTGTCCCTTACGTCCGTATGGCATTAGTCCATCGATATTATGATGTCGGATGCACTTGGTGTGCAGTTTATTTTATTTTATTTTTACTTGTCTTTTTACTTGTCTTTTTTTTTGTTATAGCGAATACGAAAAGTTCTTCGAATAAATCGTAAAATGATCACTTGAAACGACGATAGTATCAATCCCTGGCATCATATTGCCACAGACACTGTCGTCTTTTACTACTTCGACTTTTTCAATCTCCACGCATCAAACGACATCCCATCTTATGGGATGCTGGATTCGTCTTTACCATGAATCGTTTTAATCAATCCACATGGTATACACATGTGAATATACACGCATTAGGCTTCGATTGAATTTTTTTTTCCTTTTTTTTTTTGCGACGAATGAAAAGAAAAAAAAAAAAAACTGTTACACTGCGGATCCTAAATTCGATTCATTGGTCTAAATATTATTACGAAAAATTTAGATCGGCCTAACGTAAGTGCAAATTTTTTGTCTTCTTTTTTTTTTTTCAAATGTTTGACAAAATTAACTTGAGACTACTTGTTCGAATGCATATTATGATACGCGTTCGGAGTCCTGCGATACTTTGGTATTTCGGTTTTGGTCGTCGGGTCTCTTCTGCAGCATTCGACACTGCAAACAAGAGGCGATCCTTTCTTTGATCGTATCTCTACGAGACTCACTCGTCGCGTCTTATACTATATACTACTTATATGCGTTTGTATATAGGTATATATGTGACGCGTGACGCGGTCTCTCTGAAGATGCGATCCCATACTTCTCCATACTCGCGGGCTGATACTTTTTATCGCGTTTTATCATCTGTCCCTATACATATATATATATACATATACATATATATATATATATATCTATATACCTCTAGCTCCTGGTTTCCTAAACTGTATACTATAGGACTATATATTATATTCTCCAATATAATTCAATATTCGTAAAATTAATAAACGTTCGAATTCGATAAGAGATGGAAAAAAATTTGATAGAAGAGATAAAAAAAAAAAAAAAAAAATTGCGAAAATCTTGGAAAGTAAAAGTTTCTCTTTTTCGCGAACGACACGTGTTTTGGATTTTGGTTAAAAAGAAAGAAAAAAAAGTTTGTCATATCACCTGGAGGAGTTCCATATAGAGAAGAAGTCCCCATATATAATACAAGTACGCATAGTGTGGGTATATAGTACCTACCTACGACTACGATGCATGCGTGCAGCGAAGAAGAAAAGAAAAAATTCAGGTGATGACTGGTTACGGCGGCTTGGGGTATATATACTACACACAACCGTCTAATCTCTGCAGTCTCGTCGTATAAGAATATATAATAGGATTCTCTGTACACCCTCCCTCTTTTCTGCCCCTGAAAGAAAATAGGAAAAAAATAAATTCAAAAAAGAAAAAAAAAGAAAAAAGAAAAGCAGCAAAACTGTTTTCTCGCTATCTGTATAGCTGAGAGACACAGTTTATTATACGATGAGGGCACACACGTGTGTTACGATGACCTTAATTCGTGTATGTTAATATTGTTGAGATTACGAGTAGAAAAGAATTTTTTTTTTTTTTTGTTTTTCATTCGAAATTTCTTCAATTTTTATGGAAAACGAGAATGATAAAGAGAAAATGAGAGAAATAAAAATAAAGATAAAAAAAAGAAGAGGAAGGAGAGTGAAAAAAAAAAGAATAGATAGGCGAGAGGTATTTGATCGCGATCGGATAATTCTAATTCTGTCCTTAACTGAAATTCTTGATGTATGGAGATCGATCGTTGCCTGATATCGATACCTAAAATCCCATACCACGATGATCGTTATGGCTGATCGTATTGCCAGATAGTGAATGATATGCGTAGTGAAACGAAACTAGGAACTATGACACGACGTGTAAGATATTGAAGAGAAGAAGAAGAAGAAAAGAAAAAAGAAAGAAGAAAAAAATTATAATATATTTTCGTATCAACGGAGTCGAAGAATTTGAACGATTTTTATTGTTCATTAATTAAATTTTGTTTTTCTCTTTTATCTTCTTCCTCTCTTCATCTCTTCATATTATATTCTTATTGCCCACGATATTTCGAGTTTTTGAAAAAAAAAAGAAAATTCTCTCTTTACTTAATAGACGCTAATGAGTGATTTAAAATTTCGTTGTTCGAATTAGTTTTCCAAAATTTTGTAATAAAATTGAGAAAAAAAAAAAATAATCTATTAATGTCTCTATATATATATAGCTCTTATTATACTCGAATCATTCGCGCGGGGACATTATATTTAGTAAAAATTTCAAGAGATGAATCTCATGGTGTCTAAGGTATAATATATAAGACCGTAAGCTGCGAGGTATCGCGAGTAAGGAAGAAGAGGAGACGGTCTTGTTTGCGTAAGAAGGTGGTATACCTACTGGATAAGAGATTTCCTCTGATGATACCGACCTTAATAATTTAATCTAGCCCAGTGATTAAAAAAAACCTTCTTCATTTCCAAAGCTTCGCACTGGGGGGGGTTACGCAATATAACCTGTAGTCTCTCTCTCTCTCTCTCTCTTCTTTTTGTAATTTCTTTTTTTTTTTTTTCTACACTTTTTCTATCTTCTATCGTCCTAGATGGCTCCATGACGCGTTTTATTCGTAGAAAAATTTCACTACGTCATTCTCTACCACCGCATTATATATACGATCTTCTAAACCAACGGACCAGTTCAGGTCCCACTTATGTGTAGTATGTAACATGTGTAAGAAACGTAATCCTGTAACACCTGTAATCCTTATATATACATATATATATATATTTATACACATTGCCTTGTCTTGAAATACCAAGAAAAAAAAAAAACGTTTCTAGTCCATTTTCATTTCATTTCATTTTTTATTTCTTTTATTATAGTATACTTATCATAATTTGTCTTAATTTTTTCTAATTTTCTAATTTTTCGTCGTTTGAATTTCTTATTACGATTATTTTTCATCCCTTTTCTTTTCCTTTCCCTAAATCTCGCATTTATTAATTTATCTCGTTTTTATTCTTCATTATAAAACGTTGAATAAAAAATTATGTTTTTTTTTCTTTTTTTCTCTTCTTGTGTCCAATTTTTCGGTTCATATTTTATACTCGATTTATAAACGATGAGGTAACGGTGTTCAAAGATCTATAGATCAGTTCTTATACGTAAATTAGAAAAAAAATTAAAAAATTCTTTAAGTTTAACAATAAAATGATTTTACTTCCGGATTTCCTCGAGCTAAACTGACTTTCGTTTTTCTTTTAGTATTCCAAAGGTATAACAAACGTACGCGTACATACAAGTCGTACCTTTATGTTTATATCCACCTACCTACCTACCTACCTACCTACCTACCTACCTACCTACCGCGGCATCGTAAAACTGACCATAACCATAAGCGCGCACACTTTGACCATTTGTATCGTGCCAGATGATGGATAACTATACACCATGAAAATATATATCCTTTGAGGTCTTTGCCCTACGATCTTTTTTTTTTTTCTTCTTGACATATATATGTATTTATTTATGTATATGTATATTATATAGGTATTTATATATTCTATAATATCGCGGTATTATATTATTTTTTTTTTTTAAATAGCAAAAATTATATCGTTAGAAAATCGATTTTGGCTCATTTCAACGTGGATTGTAAAAAATAAAAAAGAAAAAAAAGATTGAAGTCTCGCTGATTATAACTACGAAAAAATTTATTTTACACACGGCGTGCGCAAAGTTTGATTTTGCGTGCGAAAGATGATTCTTGACTCGTGTGATTGTCATCCTCGTTTCGCTCGGGCGAAAAACTTAACACTCGTTCGAGAATCAACACTTTCACATCAGTATCGAAAAGTACTATTTACACACTTCCATCATGTAATTAGTAATTAATTTATATGATTTTGAAACTGTTTGTTTTTTTTTGTTTCATTTTTGTTACGAAAAGTAAATTTCAAGACGATTTATTTGATCGTACAAACCCGATTTATTTAAACACCGAATGAATAGATGCGTGAATTTCAAAATTCGGAGCTTTCGCCTTGTGGGATTTTGAACTTTCGGAATTTTGAACCATCGGTGTTCTTCGTTTCAAAGTTTCTTAAATCAGCTATGTATAGAGATTTCGGGGGAAATAACTGTTTTTTTTTTTTTTTAATTTTCAACTTCTACGATGTAAAAATCAAAATTTTTCATTTTTTTTTTCTTCTTCTTTTACTGCAAATCCATATCCTTCTCATTCTCGATACTATTTCCCGTAATTACGACATGAGATTCTAGAATTAAGAAGAAATGAAAATAAAAAAAATTCTATTTTCATTCTGAGTTCGTGGTCTGAATTTTGAATCGTGACTGTGAATGAATGAATGAATGAATAAAAAATGATGATAATATCAATGAAATCAACGTAGGTATAAATTTCGTTTATTTTTTTTTTTTTTCTTCACTAGATGGTTCAATTCGTTTTCTCACTTGCTGGATATATATATACCTATATATTATATTATTATATTATTATATACTTTGGAATGAAATGCAGTGAGTCGAGTCGCGAGTATAAAGAGAATAAAGAGTATGAAGGGTGGAATGAACCGCGGAAGTATTTACTATAGTTTATTTGCGGGGCCCCCTCTTGATCACCTGCGGCATTTTATGGGTCCTTTGGCCTCTCTCATGCAATCTGCGCAAACGTTTTGTAAAACTAACATACGCTTACGTTTGTAGTATATATATACGAAGAGCCAGTCAGTCTCAGCCATATAGCCAGGGAAATGACAGGTTGACATTTTAATCGTTCTCGCTTTTCGTATATATATAATATATATGAAAGGGGAAGTGACGTGAGATGTGAGAGAAAGAGAGTCTTGACCTTTCGGTTTAAATCATCATCTTAAGTTAGTTTAAATATCAATTTTTCATCTTTAAAGAAAATCAAAATTATGTAAAAAAATTAAAAAGAAACGATGGAAAAAAAAAACAAAAAAAAAAAACTAGGTCTCTGTCACCTGCTCGTATATATATATATACCTATACCTGTACCTATAATAAGCTGGCAATTAATCTAAACGTAAATATAACTTTGGACAGGATAACAGTATCCGCTTTGTAGTCTGTACCTATATGAAATTTCTACGTTATCATCATATCGTACAACCTGTACTTGTGTATGTATATATATACGTCTCGTACTCGGTATTGGAGGGACTCATGTGTCAGAAAACGTTCTCGAACTAATAATAAGAAAAAAAAAAGAATCTCATTGATCAAAATTTTGGGGATTTATCGTTTATTTTTTTATTTTTTTTGCAAATTTTTTTCTTACATAAAAATGAGACAAAAAAAAATATACATGTATTATATAATATATAGAAAAATCTCTTCCGCATCTCTCTTATTCTTTCGCTACCTATAGCGCTGGCCAGGTTTGATCTTTAGACACAGGGTATGGAAACAGGTGCTTTTTTATCTTGTAACATTGTGTTACGCCCTTTTAATTCTTATATCAGCCGCCTCCTGGCAGACTCCCCGGCGATATCTTCGCCCGGTGCACCCACGTGCATCGCATAGTAAACACGAGGACGCGCGAGAGATGTGCGTGGCTGCAGCAGGAGCAGCAGCAGCATCAGCGGTAACAGCAGCTATAAGAGCAACTCGCTACGGAGATCTGATGGTCCAGCATAAGAGAGAGTGAGAGAGAAAAAAAAAAGAGAGGGAGAGACAGAGAGAGAAAAAGAGAGAGTGTGAGTGAGGTCGCGTATGTATATATAGTTATTTCTCGAGACTCGTGGGACAGAGAGAGAAAGATATAGAGAGAGAGATAAGGAGATAAAGAGAGAGAATTAGAAAATGAGAGAGAGATACTCGAACTTCGATGTGATAGAGGTACACCGGAGAGAGGGTCGGGAACCGTGATGTGAAGAGAGTAAAAGAGGAAAGAGGAAGAGAGGCTAATGGTAGCGCGCGGAAGAAGTAAGAAGAACAGTGTACCGCGAGCTACGCGACTTGACAGACTGCGCCGCGAACACCGACGATTTTATTCCGCTGAGTTTCATTCAATTTTCGAAAACAATCAAAAAAACAAGAATTTCTTATTTTGTGCTGTGGCAGTGGTTTAAAATTTGAAAAAATAAAAAAAAGAAAAAAAAAAACCGCAAAAAAAAAAAAAAAAATGGTTTTACAAATCATCGTAAATCGGAAAGCAGTCACGCGGTCGCGATTTATTTAACACATCTAATCTGCAAATATATTTTCAATTTTTTCGTTTTTATTTATTTATTTATTTTTTTATTTTATTTTTCATTTTCTTCCGTTTTTTTTATTTTTTTTTTATTTTTTTTTTATTTTTCTTGAATATCACTAAATAATAATTGGGTGAAAATATAAAACCAAAATTTATTATGGGGTAGTCATGTTGGAAAGAAAATTATCGCGGTATATGTTGCAGCGGGGTAGAAGTGTATTTTTAATATTTTTTATTGTTAAATTAATATTATTATTATTATTAAAAATTGAAACAACGAATGCATTAAGTGATATAAGTGCGTCAGACGTAGGTGGTAATAAAAATATTGATGAAGAAAAAGGAATAATAACATATAGAAGAATTAGTAGTGGCAATAAAAATTGGCATAATTCGAGAAATTTTTACTCCGAAATACCAGATAATAGAAAATTTCATACACACGTTAAACAAACGTCTTTTCACAGATCGGATAAAAATTATTATAACAGATATCCGTATTTAAAAAATCGTAAACCTGTTGCTTATGTTCAAATACAACCCTCAGCGTCTAGGGCTGTTTCTTCATATCCAAGGAAATGCACGCGTTGTATGATTTATTACAACCCCTGCAATTCACCGATCGCTAAACATCAACCTGTCAGAGTATGGCCCAGTTACAAAAAGTACACTGGTCCAGCGGTTAACTGGCGAGGGTTGAAATACGGTGGGTATCTTTTTATCACCCATTTTTGTCATTTTTTTTCACCTTTTTCTTACATTTATTTATTTATTTATTTATTTATTTATTTATTTATTTATCACCCCCCCCTTGGGCCATGTGAGGTAGTAAAGAAAATCCCGGGGTCCGATCACCGCGTGTTTCGAAACGGGAAGATATATAGTAGCTTGTCAACGGAAGAGACGGGAGAGTTTAATCCCGAACCGTCTGTCTCGAAGTTCTCTCGCTAATCTGACAGCGGATATTATCGGTCGTCCATATATGAGAATCTTTTATAGTATATAATATATATATATAGAACAGGGTAGGGCGGGTTTGACGTGTATTTATAATTTATTATGGTAAGATAAGGGACGGAGGATTCTAGTTTTTTTTTTTTTTTTTTTTTTATTTTTAATCTTCTTTTCATTTTAATTTTCACAAAAATCTTCACGTCGAAACCAAAAGTCGAGCCTCGATCTATAGAAAAAACAAATCCTCCCACGAGAATCACCGTCAATTTTGAAGAATTATATTTTTTTTTTGTTTCACCGTGGACATTGTAGACCGGAAACAACTCGACCAAATGATTAAATCTAATCATCAAAATGACTAATATCGATGCGCTTTTCGTGTGAACTAATGCTTTTATTGATTAGAACTAGGAATCTGAAGATAGAAATGAAATCGACTGAATTAGTTATCAAAAGTTGATTCTTTTTTTTTTTCTTTCTATTCTTATGGTTTTTTTTTTTTTTATAAGATTCAAGTTTTAATGATCCTACAAAGTTTTCTGTAGTTCACACGAAAAGCACATCTATGTTCGTCATTTTTGTATTTTGGTTTTGTTTTTCAGATTTTTTTGTTAACGGTTTACAATGTCCGCAAGAGAACACAGCGTTTCATTAATAAGCCAATTTTTCTTCTAAATTAATTCCTATGCTTTAATACTCGTCGATTAATGAAATTTACTATTTAAAATCTGCCCAAAAATAGTATGAATAAAGTAATTAAAGGCATATAAACGCGATCGTTTATTCATTCGTATATCAGTGATTAATCGTTGACGCCCATCGTGTCAATAAACCGAGGATCTCTATTCCCCAGGGTGAAAAAGCGCGAAGCTTTATTTTCGTCGTTTCTTAATTAGCTTCTAAATCTTTACGTATTTTTTACGATAATTTTATTAATTAAGCGCCAACAAAAAATACAAATCGTTAGTTTAATAAATGATGTTAGTAAAAAAAATTATATCGTAGCTGCTGTTCAGAAAATATGATCTTTAGGTAATATGTGCGATTTAGCAAGTTGATAAAAAATCGCGAAGGAGGGACGTTGATTCGATCTAAAAATAACCGTATAATTGATTCAATTATAAAGCGCTATTAAATTAGCTGGGGGAAAAAAAAAATAATAATTTAACGCTGAGCTGAAATTAAACTTCGCTATTCGCAGTTCTAATGTCTTTTTAATTGATAAAAATGATTTCTATATAAGTGACTATAGTATAAAAATTGTATAAAAATATCGCTTAAGTTCGTTTAAATATAAATAATTCAATTAAATAATTAATTATACGAAATCTCAATATTAATTTCTCATCTAGTTGGAATTCAATCGATTGAGAAAAAAAATCAAATAAAATTAAAAAAAAAAGATCGTGATATATATTAATGAGTTTATTAAGAACAAAATTAATTGATTAAACGTTATATATGGGGTTTGATATAAAAATGATCGCGTGTTAGTTTCGGTGTCTTGATATACCTATATACTATTATATATATATATATATGTACAAGAGTTGCTGGATTTATTTCTCGATCCTCGAACTCGGTCGGACAAGTTTATAATATGAGAGAAAATAAAGTTGTTCACCAACATTTGCGGGATCTGATCGTGTCGCGTCCCTGCACAAGTGTCATGGAATATTTTTTAAATTGTATTAATTGAATCTGATCACCGTAGCGAATGGCGAATTAAATTATTCACGCTGTGGAGGAACCCAAACACCCCTTAACAAAAAAAAGAAAAAAGCAAAAGGCCAAAAACAAAAAAAAAAATTGAATCAAATAACAAAATGAATGAAACATACGCGCAAAACTTAGAAAATTGACAAAAAATTATTACCAGCACAAATTTTCCGTTTTTTTTTCTTCTCTCTGTCTTTTTTTTTTTTTTGCATCTTGGTTTTTGTATCGTTCAGTTTTTTTTTTTTTTTTTTTTCTTTTCTCCCCATTCTTCGGATCATTTACCCTATAGCTATTAAATCCTGGGTCCCTAATAATTTGCGGTAATATATAACGTAACGTATATGTAGTATATGAGCCGATAAAACCACACCTATGTAACCATCGATTATCGCAGGTGATTTCTTTTTTAATGTAATTTTTTTTTTTTCTTTTATTTTATTTTTTTTCCTCTTTTTTCCTTTTGTTCTCTTTTCGAATTGGTTCCTTTGGGCTTCGTCAACTAAATATTATAACCGGAACGTTTCGCAAAGCTCGTTAAAAAAATTGCATAATTTTTTTTTTTTTTTTCCAAACTATCATTACATATTATACACAGCTGCTGCTGCTGCTGCAGCAAAGGATCATATAATGGATGGTATGGTATAGCTTGGTGTATGTATATTGTATATATGTATTTCGGGCCGGAAACTCTCTCGAGCACAAGATTTTAAGTGACTTTTCTTTTTTTTTTTTTTTCTTCTTCTTCTTTTCTTTTTCTTCTGTATTTTCTCTCCAATATTTCTTCTCTCTCTCTCTCTCTCTTTTTCCTTCGATCTTTCTCAATGTTCGACAGTCGCACCTACGCATTTGTTTTTTTGGTTCCCTTTCATTTTATTTATTTATTTTTTTTCAACTCTTTAGCTTTATTTTATTTATTTTCTTATTCTTCGTCTTACGTGAAAACGAGTTATTATACTATATATCTTGTATACACATATGTGCAGAATTAATGGATCGAGTAAAATTCGCAGTTTTTCTTACATTTATTTTTTTCAATCAGCAACCAAATTTGATTATTAGATAATTATTATTTTTTTTTTTTTCAATTTCAATTAGTATAATTATTTTTGTTGTTGTTGTTGTTCAGATTGTTAATAATTTGTCTCGTCTTTGTTGGCGATCTATAAGCTCGCCAGCGGTAAGTCTTTTGTACTTTGATATCTCGCAATATCTTCAACTCGTGTCCGCTCACGCCAACTTCCTTCCTGTCGGTCATACTGCAACAGCTCATTCTCTGGACATGATTTTTTTTTTTTTTTTTCTTCTTCTTCTTACTCTTTTCTTCTTCTTTCTTCTTCTGCTACTTCTTCTTCTCTCTCACCCACATATATAATAATCACAGTCGAATATAGATACGAGAAAAAAAAAATTGCACACGAGTATTTATAGAGAATGACGTAAACGCAGCATAAATAAAAAAAATAAAAAAGAAAAGATAGAAAACCAAGAAGAAAAGATAGAAATTTTATGTTTATTTTTTTTTTTTTTTTCGCTAGGAAAAAACTTTCATTTACATTAAGAAAGAAAATTAAAGAAAATTTCTTAACAAATCTAGCGAAGAGAAAATACAGGAAATATTATAGCAACTAGCTATACGCATGCACGTCGCGGTTTTACGATATACTAGTTACAGGTAACGATATCACTGTTCGTTGATTTCACGTATCAAATCACATACCGCTAATATTATAACGCGGACATCGGCTACTGGTAAATCAATATCGTATTATATGGTCGGCTATAAGATGTTATACATATATAATGTATACAAAAAAATAAATATAATAATCATATATTGAAATTTCTATTCATATAAAGAATTTTGGAGAGAAATAAAAAAAAACTGACACTCAATAACTAAATTGAAAAAATGATATTTATTAATTTTGAAAATAATCAAATACAGACAATTTTTGTAAATTTTTTATTTTTCGTTTTTTTTTTTATTTATTCTCTCATCATCACTATGATATAATATACAGTCTGTGATAAATTAATTTTCTCATAATTAATAGTCTTTATTATCAGGTATATAATTATTATCAATTATAGATATATATATATGCTATATATACTGGCGTTGATTAAAAATTAATTGGTTGTTACATTATATACGTTATACGTTATATACCTAATATATATATGAATATTCAAAGTTAATTAATCGTTTTAAAATTATATAATTATCTAACACCTATATAATATAATGTTTGATAATATATATTCTTGTATAATTTTTTTTTTCTTTTTTCGTTTTTCTTTTTTTCATACCATGTAGTATAAGTATATAGAGAAGGTACCTGCTATATAATATATTATATATGGAATTAATGGTATATTACGAAGAGCGGATAAATGACCTAATTCTAAGAATGATTACTGAAACGTTGATTAATTAACAGTCATTAAGAATATATGAAGCCAATTAGTGCAGAGATGAAATTTTTCTCTTTTTTAATTTATTTCCCTCTCCTCTTTCACTTTCTCTCTTCCTCTCTCTATCTCTCTCTCTCTCGTTTATTTTCTTTTCAAAATTTTTCTACTTTTCGAAATACCGTATTATTAAGCTATATATATATAAACTATTCAAAATCTTTATTCTAAATTTATATTTTACGATCTAAACTTGACAATATGAAAATATATCGCAGTAAAATTTTGCTATATATATACCGTTTATAGACTGGTTGAAAAACAAAAAAAAAAAAAAAAATATATATAGTATAGAGCTTGTTTCTCGTCATATTCAAACCCTAGGGCTATTAAACTTTGAATAATAAGAATGTCAGACGATGCAGAAGCGTTCGTTCGACTCGATACTATATCATCTACTACCATAGACACCTCTAGCTATTATATATGCATATATAATATTTATTATTCAGTATGTAAAAAAAAAAAAAAATGTAAACGTCGTAAACACACCTGGTGGATAAATTATATTACAGGCTCGACTTCGATTTGACAATAGAATAAATATAAGATGCTATTTGCAAAATCATTATACGTCGAAAGACATCACCGTTTTGCCATAAAAAAAAAAACAAAAAAAAAAAACAAAAAACGTACGATTTTGATTACTTCCTTATTGAAAACAAAAAAAACAGAAAATCATTTTCTTAAGGTACAGATCGTATCGTTAGTCAAAACTTTTTGAAATTTAGGAAAACAAAAATAAAAAATTGGAAAATTCTATGGCTTAGGGACGTTTCTTAGAATTAAAATAGGAACCTTGGGATTTTTGATACATTTTTTCCCCATATGGATATTTGGACATGTCATGCCCCATGAGAGCATAGATTAAAATTCGAAAATGATTAAATTGAGGACTAAAATTTGTGTATATATACCGTCACAAAGGAAATATATACATATAGATACACGTGAAGGGATAAAGAAGAGAAAATTTTACGAAGAATTTCGACAATGCTTTGTAGTTCAGAAGTGGTTTTCCCTTGTACGAGGTTCCATGACCATACAATAATCGATTTACGATTGTCATCGAGGATAGGAATTTATAGAGTGGTGCGGCTATGATAAAAGGATATGTGATTGGCATGGTATAAAAAGAGGGAATACACCTTGACTAACTTGAATAAGAATATTAAAGGGTGCGAGAGAAGACAGCGCCTTTAAAATGTGACACGTGACAATTACTGTACACGTGTACTTTACTCTGTCATCAGTCTGCGCCTTAATCGACACGTACTGCATAAAAGAACAAAAAAACAAAAAAAACAAAAAAAAAACAAGAACAAAAATGGATAAAAAAGAAAAAATAATCAACAGTATTTATAATTCAATTAATTCACAGCTATATATCTTCTACTTTCTATCGGTACAAATCGACGAGCTGTAACGAAGATCATTACACATATATTTTATATATATATAATATATATACTATATAGTGAAGTGACGTAACATAATATGAACTATAAACTCGCGGTATTAGACACGCTCTGTGTAAGATTTCCGGGAACGAAAATTATCCTATGCGCATCGATTTAATCCGACAAAAAAAAAAAAAAAAAAAAAAAAATTAGACTGTATAATTTGATAATTTTATTTACAGGTATCAAAACTTGCTGCGGGATTTAATGATATACACAGAGTACTAATTTGGTACTTAGAAAGGAATGAAATTTGAATTTTTTGAAATCGTACATACACCTAGATTTTTTGATTTCGTAGATCGAATTTTGCCGAATGAAAATAAAGAAGATAAAAAAAAAATTAAAAAATTAAAAAGATACGTTCTTCTGTCCGCCCACGGACCTTTTCGTTTAACTATTATGTATACCTAGGTATATTTAAATTGATAGATAAACTCTTCTTCTTTTTCTATTTCTTTTTCTTTTTCTTTTTTTTTCTTCTAGCCATGCGGTTGTATACTGTATAGCCCTCCGGCTCCCAATTATCCGCATACTCACGCCTCGATCTTCACGCTTCTTAAATCTCTTCTATAACACATACCCATACGATGATAGAAAATTATGCATATATGACTACGTTCCTAGATATAATATCGTATAGGTATAAAGACTGTAACGACTCCTGCTGCAGTTATTACCAGACGATAATAAACAGTAATCAATAATATACCTATACTAGCGGCAACGTAGATTTTAAACACCTTTTCAATCGTTTTATAGATCTTCAGTAATCCATCTAGTAACTGTTTTCACTTTTCATCACCGTGGGGCTGTGTAAGAAAATTATTAACGTATAGTATTTAGGTCGGATTATCTATTTTTACAAATTGCAAAGAATGTTTTTTCGTTTTTTTCTCTCGATTCTTCACGCTTTTAGAAACCGAGAAACTAATTAGCGAAAAAAAAACGCCAGATCCAGAAAATTGGCAAATCTGATTTAATTTGATCATTTTTATTTATTATATATATATATACAAAATTTGACACGATGCAGTTCGGCTATGCCGATATATTAAATCGATCCTGTGACACTGCAGGAGGTACGATTTTTTCATCAACAAATATGTACATGCATATTGCTTTGCGCTTTGACATCATTAGAGACGTTTGATCTATGGCCTGTGGTTTTTTTTTTCTTTCCTTTTTTTATCCATCAGGGCTGTGCGAAGGATATATATTTTTTTTTCTTACTTTTTCTTCTTCCATTCGGTTTATTCCGTATTTTGGATTTTGATTTTTTTTCACTAATCGTGTAGAAGAAGAAAAATGATATGAATGAGAAGCAATCTTTTGATGGCTCAAAATATATCTTGGAATCAATTATATACCCCTCGAAGTATATAGCCAGATATTTGATTCTTCATTCTTCTGTCACGGCCCTGAGTATTGTACGTCTATAACTTTTTTTTTTTTCATTTTTTTTTCATTTTTTACCGAGCCGAACAAATCAACGAACTCGTGTCGTCTATATATATATACATATATATGCATATACTACATGTTACACCATATCCTTAAGAATGGATAAGGACGTGTTATGTATACCTGTTTGAAAAAGGGACTCGTATACACAAACATCGGTCGTCATGATCGTACCTCGGTTTTCATCAATCATTTTTCTATATCTTCTATATATATATATGATACAAGTTAGGTATAGGTATAGGTATAGTTATAAGAATTTTATACCTTGCTTTTCAAGCCTCTATATATCAAACACATAAATACTTACTATATAGACATACACCCATAATGTATAACATGAAAAAGAAAGAAAGAACGAAATAAAAAATCATCTACTTATATATTCGTGCAGATTTCGTTTATTTTTTATTTTTTTTTTATATTCATCATCTAATTACTCCGCGGTGGCTCTTAATTATTGGCATCTGCGAATTACTCTTCTTCTTTTTTTTCTTTTTTTTTCTTTCTTTTTTTAGTGCGGTTTATCAAGATCCATTTATGTTCTTCAGGGTCGAGTTGGCACGGCTTGCGTCATATTAAACTCTCTTGGGTATATATATAAAATAAGAAAAAAATAAAAATTGAGAAAAATAAAAAAATAAAAAAAATAAAATAAGAAAAACTCTCGAGATTCAATTTGCGCTGAAGGAACTTATCTCTCCTTCGTTTATAAGGAGCTTAAAGCTTCGTAGCTTTCGTGCACACGTTTCTATATATATTTATTTACATAAGACGCCGTCGACTTAGTCTTCTTGCGCTATATTTGAAAAAAAAAAAAAAAATACTCATGTCGTACAAACATTTACGTATTTATTTCATCAATGTATATGTATATATATACACACATGTAACTATATGTATATATATATATTTGATCGTGGCTTGCAATCGGTATCCACTTCAACTAAAATAGAATTATTTATTACTATATGTCGTTCGTAAGCCAATACGGTTTAAGCGGATCAGGAATGACTGTTTCAGGATTGATCCTCTCAGTTTGCCTAATTTTTTTCACTCTTATATTGATTATTCAATCGATTTTCAATTCATCGTTTTATTTTTTAGTATTTCTTCGTCGTGAAATAATCATAACGACATAAATAAGTTAACGAAAAATATCTATTTAATTATATCTATAAGAAGAGAGAGAGAAAAAAGAAAAAAAAAATCCACTTAATTATCGCCGTGTTTCGTGATATTCACAAAAAAAAAATCTTATCAGTTACAAGCATGTTCACACGATCCTGTTAATTGTAGTAAACTACTTATATTGAATTTAATTGATAAGAAATATTTAGCGATAGAGAAAAAAAAGAAAGAAAAAAACAACATTACGTGTGAATTATATATGAGATTAGCGTTTATTCATACGTATATGTATATATGGATATTTCGATTTCGAACTGATTGTGAACGGCGAGTTAAAGTTAAACACTTAATATGGAAGGGAAAGTGTTTGTGAAGTACCCATATATCAAGAAAGAATGCTGTTATAAGTGGTTAACGATTCGATATTTTCTTTGTTTCAATTTTTTTATCCAGATGTGTAAACATGCTTTTTCCATCTCTCAAAACCTCTAAGTAGTTCGTAAAAATAAAAAACTAACTTAAGTTAACTTCAATGCTAATCTATCGCATTCCAAAAACCAATTTCGATAACAATTTTGAGTATTTGTCAGAAAGTACCTATATATACCTATATGAATAATTTTTTTTTTTTTTCCAGTATTCTCAGACGTATTTATATATAGATGAATCATTTTCAATGACTTACAATTGATTAGTCATCCAGAAATTGATGAAAAATATAAAATCGTCTATAGATATTCGCGTTTTTTCTTTTTCTTTTTCTTTTTCTTATCAATGGTGAGGAATTTCAAAATTATAAATTCTCATTCTGATATATAATTTGCAAATATTTTCAATCAAATTTATTTAATAATTGAACATTATGTAATATATTAATCATACATATCACTAAGGAGTTGCATATAAGATACACAGTAATCCAAACAGATTTAACAGATTAAATTCCAGATTACTTGTCCCACTAGTACCTCGTAATACGACAGCAGCACCACCAGGAAGATTGACGCTATTTTTTACATACTTGGTTCTATAATGTTAAAGATAAACTCAAAAAACATTTGATTTTAGGATTAGGATTAGATATCAGTATCAATTTTGATTTATGATTTACGATTTAATTCAAACTTACCCAACGGTTATACCAGAATCTATATCAGATATTAAAACTTCCAAATTGTCAGGAAGGTTCTGATAAATTTCAAGACTGATTGTAATTGCGGTTGTATTATCCCAATTAATTAATACAACGATCGGTAATTCGTCATCAAGTTCTCTAGCTAAGGCTACTACCTTTTCATCGATAGTTTGTACGTCCAAACTTCCCTTTTTAATGACTGTACTGTTTCGCAGTTTAATCAATTCTTGAACATTTTTGTAATGACTAAAATCCGCCGTTTTTTGTACCGCGAGATTTAACGTTAGATAATTTTCGTTCACAGGTAACATGGTCGTAGAGTTTGTAGAAAAACCTGTTAATTTTATATAATAACATAATCGATTAATTTTACCAGACGTAAAGAATATGCGATAAAAAAAATAAAGAAAACACAAAAAAATTACAAACCCGCAGAAATCGTGTTGTCCCATTGATAAGGAGTGCGTACAGGATCTCTGGAGAATGATTCATAACGAGTTTCGTCTGTGCTACATGCTTGAGGATCTTCAGTTTCTTTCCATGTAATATACGTGTCGATCATACCGATTTCATCACCGTTATAAATCGTCGCGATACCAGGAAGTAAAAATAATAGAAAATTAATACCGTCTACACGTTTTTCGCCAAGTTTTGAAGCTATTCGACTGTTATCGTGGTTTCCAAACTGTAAAGGAAATAAAAAAAAAAAAAATTGGCTCCCTATACCATCAGGATCTTTTTATACACGATCTAATCGCACTTACCACCCAATTAGCCGTTTTATTAACCGGCAAATTATCCATCCATAAATTAATTACTTTTACAATATCGCTTGCGGTATTTAAAACCGCGTTATTTACCCCATCGTCATCTTTTATAAAAAAGAAATTGAACGGTACATGGGATCCGTAATCGTAGTAATTCATTATACAAGATATATTAGCATACGCTTCAGTGAACATTACTCTTTCAATTACATCTCCTCGTATAGTAGTATAATTGTCAATATGGTCTCTCCATATTTGTACAATATCGTAATTCTCGATCTGATCTTTCGTGTATATATGGCTAAGGTAGTAATAGTCCGTTGATGTATATCCATCTAATCTAGACACTGGCTCATCAGTAAATGATGCATCTTCTATCAGATAAGGCAACGAATCGATACGAAAACCGTTGATATCACGGTCCAGCCAGAACGTCAGTATATCCTAGAAGCAAATATATAGCTTAATAATTTTTTTTTTTTATCCACGTCTACTCCAACGATATAATATCTTACCTTAGTTTCCTGGATTACATCAGGATTTGAGAAATTAAGATCGGGTTGTTTAACGTGGAATTGATGAAGGTAATAAGCCTTACGTTCATCTACCCATTCCCAAGCACTACCGCTGTTAAAAACGCTAAGCCAATTATTAGGTGGCTGCCTATTACCGTTTTCATCAATTACACCCTCGTTCCAAATGTAGTAATTTGCGTAAGGTTTGGTACCATTTTTTGACAATATGAACCATTCGTGTTCATCACTTGTGTGATTAGGCACATAATCAAGCACAACTTTTAGCCCAAGTTTATTCGCGGTTTTGACTAGATTGTCAAAATCATCGAGCGTACCGTAGATTGGATTAACGTTTAGATAATCGGAAATATCGTAGCCACTGTCGATTAATGGACTAGCGAAAAAAGGCGATAGCCATATCACCTCTACACCCAAATCTACAAAGTGACTAAGTTTACTAGTTATTCCTGAAATGATATTAACCAGTGATATAATTTTGTCGAAATTAACGTTATTTTTTTTATCTTTTTTCTACTTACCATTCAAATCGCCAATTCCATCACCGTCATTGTCTTTAAATGAACGAGGCCAAATTTGGTAAATTGTTGTAGTCTGCCACCATACTGTTGGTTGTGTTATACCGACTGTTTTACCATTTATTAAAATTGTACTAAAAATCAGAATAAGGAGAGCCCGTAAATTACACATCACACGATATCTAGGCTTGACTTCGTAACTATGTTTGAAAAATTATTCTCAACGTTACTGATATTTATAGAGGAAGTCTGTATAAATTTTTTTTTATTTATTTTTTTTTTTCATTTTATTATATCGCTTGACAGTATATATGCAATGTGCGAACGAATCACTGTATATATACATACGTACCTTATGTAATTTAATCATTGTCTACGAACAGCGATTAGCGATAAAAAAAATAAAAAAATAATAATAATTGAGATTAAAGGTAATTGGATGTGCACACAGATTATACTATTTTTCAACGACAAAATAAATAATAATAAACAAGTCTATATGACTCAAACTCAGACTCAGACTCAGACTTCGATCTCGATCCTGGATTCTGTCAAGGATTTTCGTCAATTGACGATTGCTTAACACCACGTAATACCACTGTAGTATTATTCGGAATTGTTACACTTGAATTGGTGTATAAATAAAACCGAAATATTTCACGTATGAATAAATTTGAGTGAAAATCGTTTTCAGTTTATAATTTGAATTGCTAATTGCAGCTTAAACATTTTTCTAATTACTGATATCATCAGACCTTTTTTCCTTTTTTTTTCAATTTTATAATTTTTGTTAACTGGTAATACGGTTGAGAATCTTGAAAGACATGGGGGGAAAAAAAGAATCGCGTCAGCAGTCTTGATGAATCGTTGATTGCGAGTCGAGTACTTTTGCACATACTTAGAGACACAAGATGTGTAATAAAAACCTGTAGGAGTCATAGTTGTCCTACTGATAAGGTTGTACGTTCAGGATCTCAGGAGTAAATTAAAATTAGTAACGAGTTTCGTCCGTGCTACATACTTGCGGGTTTGTAGTATTAGCAATACCACGGAGGGAATAAAAAAAATGCAAAAAAAAAATTAATAACGTTTTCCAAAAATGTAAAGTAGGTAAAGCTTAGGGAATTGTTTTTTTTTTTTTTTTTTGCATGTTTTTCATCCATCAATTTATTACGTCTGTGAAATTATTTGCAAAGGTTGAATCAGCCTTATCTGTCTTTTATAAGAAAGTAAAGAAAAGAAATAAAAAATGAAATTGAACGGTACACTTGTGATCCGTAATCGTAGTACTTTACGACACTGCAGGATGTATTAGCATAAGCTTCCGCGAACATCACTCTGACAACGTCATCGCCCTTTGTATGCCAGTGTAATTCTTGATGTGATACCTCCATATCTGTACAATATCATAGTCTTCAGTTTGATCTTTAACGTAGATATGATCGTAAGGTAGTAATAGCCGGTTGATTTATAGTATAAGCTAAATCGTAGGACAAAGGCCTCTTTGCTCACAATGATTCATCTTCTATCAGTAAAGGCATTGCATCAATGTGAAATTCGTCTATACATAAAGATTGATAAAACCAAAACGTAATGATATCCTGAAAACTAAAGGATTCAGAGATAAAATTCAATTGAATTTTAGTCAAAAGGAAAATATCGCACACCTTAGTTTCATGATTTACTTTCGTATTTCTGAATTTACGTGCAATTAATGAAGATGATAGACTTGATGATGATCTCCGACCAATTCCCATATGCAATACCACTGATAAAAACACTAAGCCAATTATTTTCTGACTGTCTTGTACCGTTCGCGTCAATTACTCCTTTCTTCGAAACGTAATAATCGGTTTATGGTTCAGTAGAATTTTTTTAGACAGTATGAATTATTCGTGCTCGTTACTTGTATAATTAGATACACGTAATCAAGGATCAATTTTAGACCGAGTTTTTTTTTTTTTTTGCTCACATCGAAGGGAATTTTTTTTTTTCCTTTGATTATTTCTACGTCCAGCGAAATGATATAATTATTTTTCAACGTGAGAAATACACAGAATTTTTTTTGCTTTTTTACTTAAAATTCTTAACGTCTATTACTGTGATGTTGATTCTGTTAAATTCATCTCACAGTTAATATAAGTTGGATAATAAACGGTAAAAGTCTGTATAATATAGAAAATATAAGAGTTTTAACTTTTATTTATAAAGTTGAAACAACTATCTCTATACGGGAGTAGTAAAACTGAAAGGTTTGTTATCAACAGTATATTATACCGGGGAAAGAAATAAAGAAAAAAGAAAAAAAAAATACTTCGTAAAGAAAAAAACTCGCCTGTATCGGTATATGGAATCCCCCATTTGCATATTTATTCACCTCTAGTCTCTAAACTATTTTATATCAAATACTTACTTACTTACTCACTCAATTTTCAAACCACAGAGATTTAACGACTATGTGAAACCGTGTTTAATCTCAAATTGCCAGATCCCTTTTCTTTTTTTTCTATCTTTTTTTTATTTTATATCCGACTTTCTCTACCTTTCTGTATTTCGGGAACAGAAAAATCTATTAGTCATTTCGAAAATTCACGTTATATATATAATAATACATTCTACATCACACACTACGTGGTACTGCAAATCTCTCCCTCTTATCTTCTACTCATGAATTAAAAAAAAAAAAAAAAAATCCACAATCTAAAGCCTAAACAAACTTATGAATGAACGATATCAATGTTTACTATTCACAGACCTCCACAATCGCTTCATTCATCACCATGAAGCGAATTTTTATAATTTTTTCCAAAATTTTTCAAACAAGAATTTCTCGTTTCCAAATTATATGTTCAGCAGATTTTTGAATCCAGGAATAATTTTCTCAAATTATTTATTACTTTTTTTATTTTTTTATTCATTTTTTTTTGCAAATTTTATGATTTATTTATTGCAAAATTATGATTCATGTTTCAGGATGTAGATGTAATGTTGTTGGCTCGACATCATCGACCTGTGATATTGTCACTGGACAGTGTCTATGCAAACCACGAGTTACAGGAAGAGCTTGCGATCGATGTCAGGTAATTATAAAATATTTAATCTATCAAGTACAACACTTGAGATTGAAAAACGAAAAAAACTGTAAATCCATATCTTTTGATTAAAAAAAATAACTCGTGCAAGCAAACACTCCAAGAATAACTAGTGACGAAAATAAGAAAGAACGTTTTCTAATGAATTGCAGACAGGATTCTGGGGTATGTCTAGCGGCGGTGGATGTGGACCTTGTGAATGCAACGTTATAGGTGCAACGAATTCCTCATGCGAGGAAGATACAGGTCACTGTCATTGTCGCCAAGGAATTGGTGGTCCTCGTTGTAACTCTTGTTTGCCTGGTTACTACGGATTCTCTGATAAGGGATGTCAGCGTAAGGAGATCATTGATGAGAATGAATGAATAGCTTTCCTCATTTATTCATCTTTCAAATTCAAACACATCATTTTTATATTCCCACAGTTTGCGAGCCATGCAACAAACCAGGTCACATTTGCGACCCAGATACAGGGCGTTGCGTATGCCCAACTTTGACCCTTGGCGAACATTGCGATCGCTGTAGATCAGGAGCTTACGGATTTATACCTGGGCTCGGGTGTAAGTCATGTGCTTGTAGTCCGGGGTCTATAAGAGCTCAGTGTGATCCTGATGGACAATGCTATTGTAGAGATGGATTCGACGGTTTAAGATGCGACAGATGTGCTCAGGGATACTATGGATATCCAAGATGTAGACCTTGCGGGTGTAGCACTTCCGGCACTGTATTATGCGGCGATAATATTTGCCCGTGTAATCAGACTGGTCAATGTCCATGCAAGGTATTTGTTGCCACCAATTAATGTCAACACATTTATCCATTTGTTCGAGCATTGATTTACCTTGTGATACAGGAAAACGCTATCGGTCGTCAGTGCAACGAGTGTAGCGAAGGAACTTTTGGCTTGGCGTTAGAGAACCCAAAGGGATGCACAGAGTGCTTTTGCTTTGGTCGATCAACGTCTTGTCATGAGGCAGAGTTTAGCTGGGGACAAAGGAGGCTTACTCGACCTCGAACCTTGTACATAAATGAGACGGTTGATGAGATAATAGTGGGTCAAATATAAATACTTCTTTAATATCACAGAACATCAAAATTTGAGTTTAACTCTGCTTTACACCCGTTTATATTTACATAATTCACAGATAACTAACTTCGGAGCATATTATGCTCTGCCATCGATTAACGGAGGTCTTAACACCACCAATAGTCATACAATAATTCCTGGAACAGAAGGAGACGTGACGCTGCCTTTAACTTTGTATTACAATTACCCTCTCTATTGGTCGCTACCCAGGTCATTTCTTGGAGACAAAGTGAGCGAGTTTTTACTATCATTCCTAACTCCGTATTCTCCTATTCCAGAAACTTAATACCGTTTTTATCACAGGTTGTTTCGTATGGCGGATACATTCAATTCACAACAGAAACCGTAGGCGGGGAATCCCTACCAGCTAATCTTAGATATCCTGTTGTTCTGATGCAGGGAAATGACAGAGTCGTATTAGAACACTATCCTCAATTGCCTGTGGAAAATAATCACTATAAAATTAGGTAAAATATAATAATAAACCCGTTTCTGATCAGCGATGTTTACATAGATACATTGAGAAACTAATACAAGTTATTAAAATTCAACCAATGGGAATATAATTGTTCATTTTACAGATTGCACGAGTCATTATGGCAGTTACAAGGTAAACCAAACATTCCAGTATCAAGAGAGACGTTGATGATTGCTCTCCAAAACTTACAGCACATATTAGTCAAGGCCTCAGATAATTCTGAATTCAAGAAAACAACGTAAGCATTGAAATCCTTGAGCAGTTTAGGATTCCATTAGATTATAGTAGCACAAAATGACACTCCTCTTTTTTTTATAGACTCCGAGAAGCCTCGCTGGATGCTGCGGTCCTAACGCCTACCCGTTCTCCTCCCTTTGCAACAGACGTTGAAATCTGCAAGTGTTCGCCAGAGTATAATGGCACTTCTTGCCAAGATCCTAGCATCGGGCATTACAGATGGTATAATAACAAGACTGCCATTTCAACCATCGTTATTGATCTTATAGGGCAAGCCAGGCCTTGCCAGTGTAACGGAAGGTCAGGAATATGCAACATGGAAACTGGCTACTGCTTGGTTTGTATATTCCGTTGATTACCAAGCTGAAAGATTATCTTTAGCCAGTTTTTAGCTGTACAATAAATTTTTAAATTTGTCATAATAGGATTGCAGAGAAAACACTAAAGGCGAACACTGCGAGTTATGTGCAGACAGTTTTTACGGCCATCCTGATAATGGCGGTTGTAAATCCTGCCCTTGTCCTCATGCCGATAAACGATTTTCAAGTACCTGCGAAATTTATTCAGACTATGACGTAGTGTGTCACTGTAAACCAGGTGCGTTTCACCATTGCAACTTATGAAAATAATCAGAACCCTCTATTTTACTGTACTTCATTTTAATCTACCATTTTCTTACAGGATATACCGGCAGCAAGTGCGAACGCTGTTCCCCTGGTTACTACGGAGCCCCTACTATTCCAGGAGGTAGTTGCGTCCCCTGCAATTGTAATTCCGCAGGAAGTTTGAGCGACGAATGTTGGGAACAGACTGGCCAGTGTAACTGCAGGCCTGGATCGACCGGGAGGGATTGTTCTCGATGCACAAAGCCACGCCATGTGTTTATCGAGGATATTTGTACCTGTGTGTTTTCATTTATATTAGATTCTCTCATCTCATTTGCGTTTGTCATCGTGAATCTCTTCAGTTTATTATTCTTATTTCAATTACAGCTTGTAACGATAACTGCACTGGTATATTGCTTGACTATTTGGACACTATGTCCAGTAAATTGATCGAGGAAACTGTACATATTGCTAACGGATACATTCCACCACCTTGGGAAGGGCTGTCTTATTTAAATAGCAACGCAACGAGTTTGCTCGATGCTATAGAGTACGAAAAGCAACTGGCTCATAGAATGAAGAATATACCATGGCGGGAGTATAAGAAATTGAAAAAACACGTTCGCAGTTTGCTAGAAAGGGTAAGATTTGTGATGCAATTTATAATAATAAAAAAAAATTAATATCGGAAGCTTGAAATCGATCAGAATTTCTCATCCTAGGCAACCAAGCTGCTAAATCAGGCCGGCATTCATAAATCAAGAAGCAACGACATCAAGAACAACATCTACAGCGTGCAATTAGAGATTGCGAATATACAGAGAAAACTGAAAGGTAATATCACTCAGCCGCTTACTGTATATCGATAATATATACTTCTCTCTATTCTTACAGATACAACAATCCAGTTATCTGGCTACGTGGATGACGAAAGTAAAATAGAAATAGAAAACGCTTTGAAACAGGCTTCGATAGTCCTGAGCAAAATCAAATCTGTAAATTTATCCGGGAGGAGACAAGACATACAAACGATCTTAAAGTTAGTTCAACATACTGGCTAAAATTTCATAGACTTCCCAAAGGAAATATTAAACTGCCTAGATTTATCACACTTATGTTTTTATTCAACAGCAACGCTACGGACTACATAGAATGGTTGAATTCCGTGGAAGACGGGGAGACCGGTGTTATTGATATAAAGAAATATGCTGGTCAGTGTAACGCTAAGGTCGTCGACTTTAAAACCATCATTGAAAATATAATGGAAAATTTATTCACTTATGATGGATTGTACAAAGATAATGAAATGGGATTCAGCAATGCGAAAGAACAGTATTTTCAGATTAACACACTGAATAGAGAGACTGTCCAATCTATAGACGAAGGGAGAACACTCGTCGATGAAGCTAGAGGATTTTTAGTCGATAGTCAGAACAATTTTCAGGTGATTAAACCGACCAATAAAACGAATTTCAACCTTTTCATAAGATTTTTAAATACTTTTTATATGAAAACAGGATCTGCCAGGCTTGAAAACCAAGTTGTCGAACCTGACTGACCTCCTAACAAGCAAGGAGGGAATTCTTTATAGATTAAACTATGAATATGAAGATATGTATGTTCTACCGGCTAAAAGACATGCTCACAATTTGTCCCAATATGTAGAACAGTACGAAAGGTTCGTAGACCAATTACTATCGCAAATTGTGAAAGAAATTACATGGAATACTTTCAGATAACTTATTTTATCTCCTTTCTTATTACAGTTTATTTGCCGAGACAAGAAACGAGGCGGTAAATCCATTGAAAGCTAGTCAAGCGTACAAAAATATTGCCGACGCTTTATACACGGCTAAAATAGCTGGTCAAGAATCGAATTTGATTAGCGATGAAATTTACAACAAGGTATTTGAGAGTGTGAAGAGATTTTTTTCTCAAAAATGTATAAACCTAAATCGACTTTCAAACGCTTTGAATTTTTCCTTAAGGTTTTTTCCCGCGGAGGAAGGCTCGATTCTTTACTAGCGGTGACTGTAGCTATGGTCGAAAGATCTTCCGACTTATGGGATCGGGCTAAGAAATATGAAAAGCCAGTTAGTTTATTACGAAATCAGTTAGAAGCTCAGAAACAGGGAATCGCTGATCTGAAAGACGCGCTAAACAACACTGGGATCAAGGATAATCAGATAAACGTTAAGCTGAGAGAGCTGAAGAGTAGCAGCGTTGAATGTTTGTTGAATTCTTGACTATTTTGTGAAATAAATTGTTCCTTTTTTGTATTTGATCAAAGTTTATAACTCGAAATGCATTAATTTCAGCACAAAATTACCTCCGATCAATTCTGCAAGACAGTGAGCGCGCGATGCACTCTTTTGAAAAGACTAACAAGGATATCAACGAGTACAAAGGCCTTATTAAAAACGAGCTCAAACCTAAGTTACAGGAATTGAAGCAGGAGGGGGATTCGAAGATCAGTCTTGCCAGTGAGAAACGTAAGTATTTTTCTCGCCGTTTGGAATAAGAAAGTGAATTGTTGATTGAAAATTGAATTTCAGTTACCGAAGCTCAGAGTACGATAAAAAGAGCAGACGCGAAGCTTATCAGTCTGACGAACGCGTCTATAAAGCGAAAAAACGAATTTGATAAATGGAATGATACTTTAGCAGTAAAACTCCAATATCTTAAAGATAAAATAGCTGAAGCTAGAAACACAGCGGATGGGGTAATGGATGATTATTGATAAAATTACTGCGGCATGTTCTCAGAAAGATTCATCACTTCCGATCACAAATAAATAACAAACAATAACATTTCCAGATACGAATTTCCCTGAAAAGTGTCGATACCAAGAAGTGCGTTAGGTCTTATAGACCCTCCACGCTACAGCCTGGAACTACTACTAATATCATAATCACATTTGCTATAGAAAACAAACATAAACAAGGATCACTATTTTATTTACCGAGCAGTATAACGGTGAGTTTAGATAAAAATTGAATCACTAGAATCTTTACATCTGAAGTACTTTGATTAATTGATAAAATGAAAGTGCAATGAAAATTCAATATCTTGATTCACAGGATGATTTTGTCGCTTTGGAAATGGTCAATAGAAGGATAAGATTTTTGTGGAATGTCGGAGGAGGTACGGGAGTTGTAACTCATCCAGAAGTTATTGAAGCCGGAGATATCCAAGCAGATAATTATTGGTACAGAATTGAAGCGGAAAGGTAATTTCGATTCGATTTATTGATCGAGGAGATAAATCCTGGTGTAATTATGCAGGAGAATATGTAATAGCTGATCGTTCTTTCAGAACAAGAAATGTCGGTAAGCTGAGTGTCCGAAAACAGACATCGTCTTCAGGTAGATATCTCCCTGTACTTAATGCAACAAACCCAGAATATGGCCGTTTTGATATAACACCTAGTGACAGAGTTTGGCTTGGAGGGATACCCGAATCCCAGAGACGACCAACTGAAATTATCGCAACTAATGGCCTTCCCGGCTGTATTCACCAGGTCATTTTAGATGGAAAACCCATAGGTCTATGGAACTTTATTACTAGCGCTCCAGACATGGCTTGCGAAGCCTGTGTCGAAGGGTAATTCAACTTTATCAACATCTGCATAATAAGGAGTAGAAATAACTGAGTAGAAATGAAATTTCATCATATTTTTCATTCCAGAGTCGAAGATGCTCGTGACGATATAGCTTACAGTTTCAACGGCGAAGGATACGCAGTAAGGGACAGAGTCACATCTGGTCCTTACAGCAAATACACATTTGGAGTATCTATAACGTTCAGGACACTCGATGAGAACGCTTTATTATTCCTAGCTATTAATCCAAAGAATGTAAGTGGGATATCCTTGTTGTAAAATCTTCGTTTATTCACTTGAAATGATCGCATTTTTCTCATCTATCCCGTATTTACAGAGTCAACACATAATGATATTCCTTCGGGAAGGTAGAGTCGTCCTGCACATCGGGTACGGAGGTAATACGAGCATGGAAATGCTTTCAATGCACAAATACAACAATGGAAATTGGACGAAAATCGACGCTCTTAGACACTATCAGCTTAGGAAAGGAATAGAGCAGTGCAGCTTAAGCATAGGAGGCAATAACAGCGACAAAAAAATTGGAGCTCCGACTCCACAGCCAAAGAAAGAAGACATTCCTGACTTAGTTGATGCCAAGTATTACATCGGCGGTGTTCCTCCAAGCTTCAAAGCTGATAATAAGCTGATCCTGCCCTCGCCGACATCGTTTCTTGGATGTATGTCCAATATATTTGTCCAAGAAGGGTACGATCCTATGGCAGAACAGTATTACGGCGTTGAGCCAAGCTGTGGTAATAAAGTAAGTTTTTCAATAGCTTCTCTGAGTTGTTGAAGGAGATTCTAAATTCAAAATCCGATGATTCTCTTTCCAGCATATCAAGATCGTCGGATTTTACGGTAACGGATATTTAGAGCACCATGCTCATACTTTGAGAAAGATATCATCGTCGTTCAGTTTTTCATTCCGAACTTTGCAAGAGAATGCTGTTCTCTTGCTATCGACATTCCAGAAGCTAATCGATGGTAGAAATGGGGAAATGCCTTTCGGAGATCAGAGTGTAAGATATCAAAGATGTAATTCCAGCTGTGAATGCTGTGCGTTGTTCAAATAAGTAGAAAACTATTGAAAATATTTGCTCTTTCAGGACAGCTACTATTCAGTAGCTCTTATAAACGGGCAAATACAAGTCCGTGTTAATGCTGGAAAGCGGGAAGCCCTTCTACAGTCTAACGGCACTTATAACGACGGCAAATACCATTCCATATCCGTCACAAAGAAGAGAAAAGACCTTGAGCTCAGAGTAGACGATGCCTACCAAAGCAGCGGCCGTCTTCCTACTGGCGCAGCAGTTAGAGCTCCGGAATTAAACGGAGGGCTTTACTTCGGGGGATTACCTGCGTTTATAAATGACACTAATTTAGTTAGCACTAACGTCGCATTGATCGGAGCCATCAAAGACATAATTTTCAACGACGAGTGAGTTTCATAGAACTGTGAATGCGTAGGAAGAAACTGTGTGAAACTCGGTTTGCATCATTCATTTCTTTTACAGAATCCTGAGACTCGATGAGCCAGTGTCCTTCGAACATGCAGCAATCGGTCGTGCAGGTCCAAGCATGGGAAAGGATCAGGCAACACATATGACGTCAGCTTCATTGTCGCGCGGTATGTCGACACAGCCTGAAGGGTGCCAAAAGGTACCGTATTACTCGCTCGAACCAGGAGCTCTGAAGTTTGGGGACAAGCCACACAGTCATACCCAACTTTATCTGAATTTTAAAAAATTCTGGGAAAAGAAATACGTGATAGAATTTGACTTCCGCACTTATTATCCTAACGGATTGCTGTTCATCACTCCGGTGAGTTTCAGAGGATTCAATGAATGGAATGAAATGGAACACTGGATTCTATATAAAATAATATTAACTGTTTCAGGGCATCAGATTGAAACACTATCTAATGATGGTGGTTCGGAACGGGCAGCTTTTATTGCTCGTTAAAACTAGACAAAAGAAAGAGATCCTCTTCAAAAGTACATTCAACGATGGTAACTGGCACCACGTTGTAGTGAGACATGACGAAAGGAGGCTTACTATGATGGTGGATAGCCAGGCTCCTCAGACAGTAAAAATTCAACGGAAAATAGGTCTTGTCACTATGATGTACATAGGAGGCTTGCCCGAGAGCGGGACACCCATCCCTGAGCAAGTTGTCGTCAAATTAGAAACCCTCAAGGGATGCATCAGGGGATTAACTGTTAATGGAAACGTTCATGATATGGTCGGATCTACCAGTAGAGCGTATAACGTTGGACAGTGCTTTCCTAGCGTTGAAAGCGGCGCCTATTTCCAAGACGATGCATACGCAATATACAGTGAGCAGAGACCAATTTCTATGCCTAGTTTGACCCATAATGACTAAGAAATCGATTTGAGTTAAAGAATTCTTATATTAGTTGTTAGGAACTTTGTAAATTCGTATAATTTTGTCAATTGCAGAGAAGAATTTTGAACTCGGAGCCGTGCTGGAACTTCAATTAGAATTCCGGACGTCTGAATTCTCTGGTGTCTTACTTTCTATAACAGCGGACGGTGGTTCGCCGTCTCTTTCGCTCGAGCTTTATAATGGAAAAGTAATAATGTCCGGTGATCTTGGAGACAACAATCCGCTCTACGTTGAGCAACACTTTTCAAATCCATACACAGTTTGTGATAACAGATGGCATAGGATTCAGGCTTTGTATAATGACGAGCAACTCGCACTAAAGGTCGATGAATTAGACCAAAAATACGGTCTCCCAAATAATGGAAACTACCACTTTATGCGCGGTGGAGTGATTTCCAGTCCTTTATACATCGGAGGATTACCAGGTGAGAATATTTCCTCTAAATGAATGACTTTGGTTCCTCTTATCTCAAGTTATTGATTTCTGTATTTATATTTATGTTTTCTATTATTTTATAGAATCTGCAGCGAAAGGAACGCTGATAACTAGGGATAATTTTAACGGATGTATAAGAAATGTTATGATAGGTGGGGAGAGACGGGATTGGACGGACATGACAGAGCTTCATAATATCCATTTGAGCTCGTGTCCAATACAGCAATAAATATTTGAATAATTTATTATAATCGCGATTGTGATTTGATGATGATTATGTTACAGTTCCAAAGACAGCCTAGTGCCGCATTTATATTTAATATATGTTACATATAGTATAGATATGTATATGTAGATGAATGCTCTCGCTATAGTATGCGATCATTATTGATTGATATATAAAGCTATATGTATACATGTATAATTAATTCTAGGGTATCAAAGTGCCATAGAAAGTGAGGATTTATTCATCTTGTATTTTCTTATTATTATTCTTTAAACTAATTATTCAGTATAAGGATTGAAATCTCATTCTTTATTTTTTAATTTTTATTTAAAAATTGCCAAATTTCAATTTTGTATAAAGTAAAATAATTATATCTAACATTAATTATAATATAATAGTATAACTTAACAGGTATAATAACGTATAGGGTAATATAATCATACATTGATAATAGACAGTATATAAAATCATTCATCACATCGTATATTATATCTCTATTGATTTTGATAATTCAATAATTGAAGGGTGTTACGCTAAAAATTACTTATTCAATTTCATTTTTTTTTTTCATCAAATGCTAATATCCTCGGAAGAGAACAAACGTTTTTCTCAATAATATTTCAACAATCTTCTTCATTCGGCCAGTTTTCATCTAACACCCTTGAATTATACAATTTCACTGCCATTTAGTAAATATTTATTAAAGAAAAAAAAAAAAAAAACCATTAGGAGGAAAAACATTGTAGTACATCAGTATTTAATGTTATTATTTATTTTCTAACGTAAATATAAGATTAAGAGACAAATAAATAAAATAAAATGAATAACAATTTTATTATTATCGTAAGTTATGATTAGATATCAACGGATATCAGTTTTATGGTAATAATCTAGCTACTTGTATTATAATTGAATTCTTGTGTATACATCTCCAACGTCTAAGGAAACAAAGGAGAAAATTCTCAGCGACTGGATAATCTATTTTATAGCTTGTGAGGTGAGTTCTATTTTATCGTAAATCAAGTGGGTAAAATGCAATTTCTTTATTAAATTTTCAATATGTACAATTTTCCATTTACATAACTGGAACGAGAATATATTCATACGGCGCCTTTTTATATGCAACTTGTGTGCCGCCAGGCGTTGTATGCAACTTGCAGGGTGAGATTTGAATATTCGATTATAGCGTCACCACGGACGATTCTGAGAACTACTTTTGCCGCAAATTCACTGGCGGGTTAGTATGAATCTTTTAAATCGTAGAACTTTTTAGTTATTTGGAAACAATGATGAACGTTTATTCACAGGGATATCGACGATGTTGAAATGCGTTTATAGCATCGGGATCACGATCCTGTGAACTCATAAAAGCTGTTCTATCTATAGAACGATCGTCTGTTAGACCTAGAAATTTGGGCTCCGTATACTTCATTGTTTGGGAGAGTTTAGGAATATGTTTTTGTAGTTTAGGAAATGATGATGTGTTTGTTATTTATGACATAAATTTATTTACCTGCTAAGTATACGTGGCCGGAAATTCGGTCGTGTTAATACGTCGATGTCAAAGACCATTATTTTGTATTATTATTTTCATTATTTTTTTTTTTATAAAAACGAGAATTTAAAAAAAATTCTCAATATTCTAGATATTTACACAATTTTAGGAAACAGGGTACGAAGTAATGAGTTCTTTTAACAAGTATTTCACTTATTTTCATTTATTTATTTATTTAGCAACAAATACGTAAATTTAATCAAGTTTCAATCGAAATATATTGACATCTATCGCATGATTTGAAATAATGATATAAAATTAAATTAAATCGTATCCTTGTACAGTTTCTAATTTATTATGGATATTTGCAGATTCTTTTTACTACCGGTAAAATTTGCGTTGAAATGATTTCACGCGATGAACATGGTTACTTGATGATTTCTATCCCTTCATGAAACTGCCGAACAATTGTGCTACTAGATTATGAAAGAAGCCACTTACTTCTTCAGACTCCAATGCCTGATCATTACCGCGCAATACCACTGCAGCATTGGCAGGAAGATTTACACTTGTCTTCTCGTATTTATCTCTGAAAGGTTGAAAATAATGTCGTAAAAATATGTTGTTTGATTTTTTATCAGACGATTTATCGATTTATCGGGGAATTAGATACGCCACTTATATTAACGAACGATTAACTTACCCAACAGTTATACCGGTGAATATATCGGCTATCAGGACTTCCAAACAGTCAGGAATGTTCTCAAAAACTTCTAGGCTGATTTCAACGTCGGTGGTGTTACTCCAATTCAGTAACACTACGATCGGTTGTTCTCCATCTAATTCCCTGGTGAAAGCAACTACTTGATCATCGATAACTTGAACGTTCAAACTTCCCATTCGGATGACCGCACTGTTTCGCAGCTTAATAAGTGCTTGTACATTTTTGTAATGACTGACATCAGCCTCCTTTTGTGCGGCGAGATTCAACGTTAGATAATTTTCGTTCACGGGTAACATGGGGGTAGAATTTGTCGAGAAACCTGAGAAAGATACTTCTTGCTTTAATATAGTTTTAGATAATTGTATGAAACAGGGTGCAGAAAAGATAGTCGGATTAATAATTGTACAGATGTATAATAATACGACGTGAGAGATACTAACCGGCAGAAGTTGAGTTGTCCCATTGATAAGGAGTGCGTTCAGGATCTCTGGAAAACGCTGCGTAACGAGTTTCGTCCGTGTTACATGCTTGTGGGTCTTCAGTTTCTTCCCATGTAAGATGTGTGTCAATCATACCAAGTTCATCGCCGTTATAAGTGACAGCGATACCAGGTAGTAAGTATAATAGGAAATTTATCGCATCTACACGTTCTGATCCATACCTCGTAGCGACACGACTGTTATCGTGATTTCCCATCTGTGTAAACGTGAAAATAATTTAAATAATTGCATCGGAAATCATCGAAAGTTAAGTTAATGATTCACCGAACTAAGGATTCTGATTACTTACAACCCAATTAGCTGTTGCATCGGTTGGCATGTTGCTCATCCAGTCATCAATAATCTCTACGACGTCTTCAGAATCGTTTAACTCACGGAGAAAAATACCTTCGTCATCTTTAATCAAAAAGAAATTGAACGGTACGTGTGATCCGTAATCGTAATATCCCATTACATTTGAAATATTTGCATATGCTTCCGTAAACATTATTCTTGTAACATTATCGCCCTTTTTAGCAGTGTAATTGTCAATGTGATCTCTCCATATTCGTACAATTTCATAATTCTCTGGTTGATCCTTTGTGTATATATGATCCAGATAGTAATAGTCTGTTGATGTGTAGCCAGCTAATCCTGACAATGGCTCGTCAGCAAGGGATGCAGCCTCGATTGGATAAGGCATCGAATCAATGCGAAAACCATAGATACCACGATCAAGCCAGAATGTCAGTATATCCTAAAACAAATAGACTCAAATAACGATTTGTGTATTTAATTAGTATCCATTAATCGCCCCGGTTTTATCCAAACGTGAATATCGCACCTTAGTTTCCTGGATAACATCAGGATTCGTAAAGTTAAGATCGGGTTGCCTAACTTCGAATTGATGAAGATAATATGCCTGGCGTTCTTCGACCCATTCCCATGCACTGCCACTGTTAAAAGCACTCAACCAATTATTTGGTGGTTGCCTTGTGCCATTCGAGTCAATTTTTCCTTCGTTCCAAACGTAGTAATCGGTGTAAGGGTAGGTACCGTTTTTAGATTTTATGAACCATTCATGCTCGTCGCTTGTATGATTAGGTACGTAATCTAGGATCACTTTGAGACCAAGTTCTGTTGCTTTAGCAACGAGATTATCAAAATCATCAAGCGTACCGTAAACTGGATTTACATCACGGTAATCAGAAACATCGTAGCCACTATCGACTAGCGGACTCTTAAAAAAAGGGGACAACCAAACAACCTCGATACCCAAATCGACGAAATGATCCATTTTGCTGGTAATGCCTTAAAGTAATTTGAAAATAATTAAAAACTGTGCAACGACTGTTTAAAAAAAAAAAATCAAATTGGTGAAACTAATCTAACTCACCATTTAAATCACCAATACCATCGTCATCGCTGTCTTTAAAAGAACGGGGCCAAATTTGGTACAGAGTTGTAGTTTGCCACCATTCGGTTGGGATTACAACATCGTATGTCCCGCCGTGAATCGAAACCGTTCCGACGATTAGAACCAGAAGCACACTTATAGCACACATTGCGTTGTAAAATTTTACCTAATTATGAATATTTCTTCATTGATATCCGTGTATATATATATAAGTGATATCGGTGCAACGTCATATGGGGACTATCCACGTCACGGTGTTGTGGGGGAGCAAATACAAGCCCAGTTTTTTTCCGCAATAAAATTTGAGGAGTGATTATTTATTGTCAGATGTATACAAATTAAAATCAGCTACGCTTTTATGGATGCAATAATCTTTCGGATATAAATAAATGTACACTTCGTGTGAATAATCGGATCTCAATTAACTATGGCCTAGTAAAAATAATTCAATTGATCAGAAATCGAGAATCTCGTTAATAATTGTCACCTAATTTTAGACAATTCTTACCAAGTTAGATTGAGACCAAAGACTTTTAAACATACGTTTTTTTTGTCAGCTGTGTCAATGCTTTAATTCACAGATATTCGAAATTCGATGTTATATCAATGTCGCTGGTAGGGATAAAATTGCCTAATCTCTTCTCCGATCACCAGCCAATTGAAATAATATTTATTCTAATTATGCGTCATCGAGTTGCATATTTTATGATAATTATAGATGTGGAAGTAATGACATTTCTAAATATTTTCTCAACGAAAACGATCGTTATACATTGGCCTTCATACAAATCTTATTATTTTAATTAGAGTATGAAAATAAAAATGGTATTCAGATTTCTAATGCTTTTGGGGATTGGTACCGTTTACTATAAAATCGTTTTACGCATATCTTTCGTTTCATTGGATTCAATTTAATTCATTAAAAAGTAAACTGAAGGCATTCAGTGATTCTTTGGTAATCAAAATTAGGTAAACAGTTGATTATTCGATACTGTGAGGTGAATGAAATTTCAAAAACAATTTCATTCACGCTTTAAAATTTTTTGATAAGATATCAATACTTTATTGGAAAAATTTCATAACGTGTTTTTATAAATTCAAACTCATCAGTATTTGATCATTACTACAACATCGCAGCTGTAGTCCCAGCTGCTTCATATTATTCGTTCCTCATTATTTGCACATATGGTATATATTCGTAAAAAACAACGTACCCGGTCCTGTCGATATTTACCTACTTATTTTTTAAAAATAGCCACCCTGCTGAAGTAATAAGATCTTTGAACAAGTATTCAAGCTTGAAGCAAAATTTATTCACAGTGAATGTATAATTTGAAATAATATCATAAAATACAAACTACAACGTGTCCTTATGATATAGTTTCTCATTAGATATAAACATAAAGCTTATATAGTTAGTTATTATGAATCTTCGACTACAGTGGAACTGCGCGTCGAAATAGTTTTCTACGGATTGTATAAAGTTTTGTTGACGATTATTGCTTTTTAATTAATCCTTTATCCGAAGGATTATCAGAATTTTAACGCCCATATTTCTATACGTTAATACTTTGCAGTACCACTGCAGCACTAGCTGGCAGTTCCACACATGTCTTCTCGTATATACATGTCTGGAAAATTGTTGATAATATGGTAAAAATTGGTTGTGTTAAAAAATTTGCAGAACTTGATATACTACTTCTGATTAAAATCATTATTGACTCACCCAATATTTATCCCAGAATTGATATCGGCAATAAGGACTACCAAAGTATCAGAAAGGTTTTCAAAAACATCCAGACTGATTGTGATGTCAGTGGTATTATCCCAGTTGATTAACACAACGATCGGTTGTTCGCCATCGAATATCCTGGCAAAAGCAACTACGATTTCGTTCATAATTCGAACGTTCAAACTACCTTTTGGGATGACTTTACTATCGCTCAGCTTATAATTGCAGCTCTTACATTTTTGTAACTAACTAATAACAGCCTCTTTCTGAACCGCAAGATTCAACGTAGTAATCGGTGTAGGGTTCGATACTAGCCTTTGAATAGGTGAACCATACGTGTTCGTCGCTAGTATGATTCGGTATACGAAATCCAGGATCACTTTGAGACCAAGTTCGTTTGCCTTAACGACGAGGTTGTCGAAATCTTCGAGATTGCTAAAAAGTGGATGTACATCACGATAATCCGAAACATCGTAGCCACTATCCACCATGGGACTCGGGAACGTGGGGGACAACCAAACCACCTCGATACCCATATCGACGAAGTGATCCAGTTTTTGGGTAATACCTCAAATAATTTTATACTTTTCAGGACCGATTGCCGTTGTAAATATATGACATCTATATGAATAATGAAAAAATGTTTAAACGTTTTGAAATTTGAAATCAAGACAAGAACACATTTTGTCACCCAGAAATAAGTCTTCAAAAAATTTATATATTCTTTGTGTTCCAGTCGAATCGCTCGGACCGATTCGGCAGAACTTTTCACAGATTATTGTGTACTCCGTAATGATTTGCCAATATCAAAATTTCAGGAAAATTCGTACAACTGCAGACCATTCAATCGCTTATGACCACTAATCCGTCATTGTTCACATATACATAATATAATTTTATGGGACTGCAGTCTATATCGTGGCGTAGTGGGGAAGCAATAAAAGCCTAGCTTTTTACGCAGGTGAGTTGATCTTTAATAATAATCTAATCTACATACTAAGAAAAACTACGCTTCAATGGGTAAAACGCTGATCTTTGTTCTCGAAAACGATTCAGGGGCAAAACGTATTCCACGATTTTGTGGTAATTTTAGCGTAAAACGAACATTTTTTGGGCCGTACATGTTCGAAATCGCAAATAGAATTGCGCGGAGAATTTTGATTTTTTGATTTCGGTGCCCAGGCAGAGATATTCTGTTTAATAGCATCTTCTGCACGCTAAATATTTTCAGGTCTGGTGTAATTGGTAGGGAAGCACCTTAAAAAATATTTCACTTATTTATTCATTTATTTATTTATTTATCTGGCAACAAATACATAAATTTACTCAAGTTTCAATCGAAATATAAATTTAAAATAAGGCCATACCATCAAACTAAATCATACCCTATTACAGTACAGTTTTTCATTTATTATGGCTACTTCCAGATTCTAGCTATGGTGTTACTAAATTTTTGATCTGCGGGTGAACTTCGCGTTGAAACGATTTCACGTGTGATGATCATGTAGCCTTGCCGATTTTTACCATAAGTTGCGCCCCCATTGTGCTATAGTTTCAAAGAAACCACTTATACTTCCTCAGACTCCAATGCCTGATCATTACCGCGCAATACCACTGCAGCATTGGCAGGAAGATATACACTTGTCTTCTCGTATTTATCTCTGAAAGGTTGAAAATAATGTCGTGAAAATATGTTGTTTGATTTTTTATCTGACGATTTATCGATTTATCGGGGAATTAGATACGCCACTTATATTAACGAACGATTAACTTACCCAACAGTTATACCGGTGTATATATCGGCTATCAGGACTTCCAAACAGTCAGGAATGTTCTCAAAAACTTCTAGACTGATTTCAACGTCGGCGGTGTTACTCCAATTCAGTAACACTACGATCGGTTGTTCTCCATCTAATTCCCTGGTGAAAGCAATTACCTTATCATCGATTACTTGAATGTTCAAACTTCCCATTCGGATGACCGTACTGTTACGCAGCTTAATAAGTGCTTGTACATTTTTGTAATGACTGACATCAGCCTCCTTTTGTGCGGCGAGATTCAACGTTAGATAATTTTCGTTCACAGGTAACATGGGGGTAGGATTTGTCGAGAAACCTGAGAAAGATACTTCTTGCTTTAATATAGTTTCAGATAATTGTATGAAACAGGGTGCAGAAAAGATAGTCGGATTAATAATTGTTATACAGATGTATAATAATACGACGTGAGAGATACTAACCGGCAGAAGTTGAGTTGTCCCATTGATATGGAGTGCGTTCAGGATCTCTGGAAAACGATGCGTAACGAGTTTCGTCCGTGTGACATGCTTGCGGGTCTTCAGTTTCTTCCCATGTAAGATATGTGTCAATCATACCAAGTTCATCGCCGTTATAAGTGACAGCAACACCGGGTAGTAAATATAGTAGGATATTAATAGCATCGACACGCTCCGCTCCGAATCTCGTAGCGACACGGCTGTTATCGTGATTTCCGAACTATGTGAACGTAAAAATCAATAGAATAATTGCATTATGAAAATCATCGAAAGTCCAAGTAATGCTTGCTCGAACTGAGGGCTTTGATTACTTACAACCCAATTAGCTGTTGCATTGGCTGGCATGTTGCTCATCCAGGTATCAATAACGGATACGATGTCTGAGGCTTCAGTGATCACGGTTATCGTAGTAATATCGCCACCATTAATGAAGAAGAAATTGAACGGTACGTGTGATCCGTACTCAAAGTATTCCATGACAACGGAAATATTTGCATACGCTTCCGTGAACATTACTCTCACAATATCATCGCCCTTTGCAGCAGTGTAATTGTCAATGTGATCTCTCCATATTTGTACAATGTCATAATTCTCTGGCAGATCCTTTGTGTATATATGTTTCAGGTAGTACCAGTCTGTTGGTGAGTGGCCATCTAAACCCAACACCGGCTCGTCAGCAAGGGATTCATCTTCGATTAGGAAGAGCACTGCATCAATGCGAAAACCATCGACACCGTGATCAAGCCAGAACGTCAGAACATCCTGAAACAAGTAGACTCGAATAACGATTTGTGTATTTAATTAGTATCCATTAATCGCCCCAGTTTCATCCAAACGTGAATATCGCACCTTAGTTTCCTGGATAACATCAGGATTCGTAAAGTTAAGATCGGGTTGCCTAAGTTCAAATTGATGAAGATAATAGGCTTGGCGTTCTTCGACCCATTCCCATGCACTGCCACTGTTAAAAAGGCTCAGCCAATTATTCGGTGGTTGCCTTGTGCCGTTCGCGTCAATAACTCCTTCATTCCAAACGTAGTAATCGGTGTAGGGTTCGATACCGTTCTTAGATTTTATGAACCATTCATGTTCGTCACTGGTATGATTAGGTACGTAATCCAGGATCACTTTGAGACCAAGTTCTTTGGCTCTAGCAACGAGATTATCAAAATCATCGAGCGTACCGTAAGTTGGATTTACATCACGGTAATCCGAAATATCATAGCCACTGTCGACTAAGGGACTCGCGAAGAAAGGGGACAACCAAACAACTTCGATACCCATATCAACTAAATGCTCCAATTTGCTGGTAACACCTAGAATAATTTTATACTCTACATTCTTATACAGCAACGTTTATCATATGGTTGTATCCATTAGTGATACAAATGCTCCTCAGCATAAACTATATGATAAACGATTTGTCTTTTGGAAATGAAAAAAAAAAAAAAAAACGGTGGAATTAACGAAACCATAGTATATAATTCTATCGATAGTTATAATCTTATCAAGAATCGTTTTTAGTAGGGGAAAAGTGGCATGAAAGAGCCGCTTGCACACAGAAATTATAGAATTCTATAGTTTCTGCATGCAAGCGGCTCTTTAAAAAATTGGCTCTTTCATGCCACTTTTCCCCTAATTCATTCGTTAGCAATTGGATGAAAATTACCCTCGAACCGAACATCGTTGAAGACTTTGGAGCGTCTGATTAATTTCGATTAAATCGGCGCCAGGATTATTTTGAAAACAAAAAAATCGAATTGATTAATCGAAGCTAACTCACCATTCAAATCACCAATACCATCGCCATCGCTGTCTTTGAAAGAACGGGGCCAAACTTGGTATAGAGTTGTCGTTTGCCACCATTCAATTGGTTTTGTAACATCGTATATGGTTCCGTGAATCGAAACCGTTCCGAAGATGAAAACCAGAAGCACACCTAGAGCGTACATTGCGTTATGAGATTTCGCTCTATGATGAACATTTCTTCATCGATACCCCTATATATATATATATTGGTAATATTGGTGCCACGTTGCAGGAGGTTGTTCACATCATAGCGTTGTGGGGGAGCAAATACAGCCCACCTGTCTTCGCAAAAAAGTTTTAATACTTTTTTTTTTTTTTCATATTTCGCAAAAATTACACGAGCGGAAATAATGAGATTATTCAATATTTAACCCGTGAAACCATTCGGGTAAGTTATCTCCGTGGTCCTAAGAGCGTGTGGATTGAATCGGCTAAGACTCCATCTCATTCTAATCATACTTGTTATTATCAGGAACATAGTCACCAATCAGATACAGATACCTTCATCTCTCGAAAGGATTCCGTAGTAAAACCGAGATACTGATAGTTGAATGAACTGTGTGAAAATGATCGCCCTTAGATGATAATCAATCCATTCAGTAGTTGAGGTGAATAGTATAGTTTTTTATTGTTTAGCCAAAGGTACATGGATTTTTGTCTATTGTAGAAAGTAGATACAATAGCAAGAGCCAACTAAATAGTAGCTGAAAATGAGCGCGAATTGTGATTCTAACAATTATAAGTATGGATAGAAGGAGGCGAAGTCTCAGCCGATTTAAGCCACATCGTCTCAGGACCCTGGAGATGAGTCAGCCTGTATATTATAGAATTTCGCACAAGTTCTATCAATTCCCTATGGTCTTATTACAGAATTTGGTGCATACATTAATGCCGCAATAATTATAAAGAATAATTTGGTTATGATTATCAATTTATTGCTGTGGAATATGAACACATCATGAGGCAAAATCTAATCGAAAATAAAAACGAAATTTAGTTTGCTAATGCTTGGCGATTGGTATTGTAAATCGAAAATTGTTTTACGTATACTTTTCGTTTCATTAGATTTAATATAGACAATAGAATTTATTAAGAAGTGTACTGAAGGCATTCAGTGATCCATTCGGCATTAAAATTAGGTACAGATGTACAGATTATTGTTTGATACTGTGATGTGAGTTCAATTCCCAGAGAATTTCATTAACGATCTGAAATTTCTTGATTTCTTGTATCCATTCGTCGCTGGAAAAGTTGCATAGCATGTTTTTTTATAAATTCTATATTTTCTCTATTTTGTTTCATTGATTTCGGTGCCCAGGCAGAGATATTCCGTTTAATAACACCTTTTTTCCTAATGTTTTCAGGTCTGGTGGAATTGGGTAAAGAAGCACCTTAAATCATTACTTCATTTTCGCAGTTGCAGTCTACCCTGCTTCATCTGTCCACCTATACGTCAATTGTGAGTTATTCGTTTCTCATTATTTGCAACATATGGTATATATTTGTTAAAAACGTCGTTCCTAGTACTCTGAATATTTACGTACATATTTTTAGGAAGCAGGATGGGAAGTAATAAGTTCTTTGAACAAAAATTCAAGCTTCAAAACAAAATATATTCACAGTAAATGCATACTTTAGAATAATTGCATAAAATACAAGTTACAATGTGTTCTTATGATATAGTTTCTCCTTAGACCTCAACACAGGAAATATTTTGGACAAGTTTCATTGACAATTGTTGCATTTTGATTAATCCTCCATCCGGTGTGCGTAAAGGTCTATAAGAATTTGCTGGCCATATTTCTATTCCTGGTCGATACCTCGTAGCACCACCGCAGCATTAGCCGGCAGTTCTACAGATGTCTTTTCGTATACATCGCTGGAAAATTGAAGATAATACGGTTAAAAAATTAATTTGTGTGACAAACTTGCAGAACTCGATATGCTAATTTTGATTAATGAACGATCGACTCACCCAACAATTACACCGGAGTTGATATCGGCAATAAGGACTTCCAAAGTATCAGGAACATTCTCAAAAACGTCCAAACTGATTGTCACGTCAGTGTTATCCCAGTTGATCAATACAACGATCGGTTGTTCGCCATCCAATTCCCTGGCAAAAGCGACTACAGTATCGTCTATAACTTGGAGATTTAAGCTACCTTCCTGGACGACTGTACTACTCCTGAGCTTAATTGCAGCTTGTACATTTTTGTAATGACTAGTCTCAGCTTCTTTTTGAGCCGCAAGATTCAACGTTATATAATTTGGATTCAGCGGCAACTCGGTGCTGGAGCTTCTAGAGAAACCTGAATGATACAGAACGAGACTTGGATTAGTAGTTTTAAGAAATCGTGAATAACAGTCGAGAAATGTAAGTCGAGTAATTCTCACTGTCGTGAAAAATAACGTAAAATACAAACCTGCAGTAGTCGTATTGTCCCACTGATAAGGAGTGCGCATTGGGTCTCTGGAGTACGATTCATAAACCTTTTCGTTCGTGCCACATGCTCGTGGATCTTGAGTTTGTTCCCATGTAAGATATGTGTTAGTCATACCGAGTTCATCACCGTTATAAAGGCACGCAACACCAGGAAGTAAAAATAGTAGGAAATTAATAGCGTCAACACGTTCGTCGCCAAGTTTTGAAGCGATGCGAGGGTTATCGTGGTTTCCGACCTATTGGGGGAAATGAAATAAAGTATGGCTAGAGCTGTTCAGGATATTATTCAGACCCATGTACTTACCACCCAATTAGCTGTTCCACCAGCCGGCATATTTGCCATCCATGTATTTATTACGCTTACAACGTCACTTGCCGTATCTAGAACAGCTTCATTATTCTCTAGTCCTTCTCTAATGAAGAAGAAGTTGAACGGCACATGTGCTCCATAAGAGTAGTAGTCGATAATACTGGAAATATTAGCATAAGCTTCCGTGAACATTGCTCTTGCAATACCATCGCCCTTTGCTGCAACATATTCGTCAATATGATCTCTCCATAACTGCACAATATCATAGTTTCCTTGCAAATCTCTTGTGTAAATATGGTGCAGGTAGTAATACTCTGCTGTTGTATAGCGATCGTCGTTAGCCGAAGGCTCGTCTGTGAGTTCTGGATCCTCTATAAGGAACGGTAAGGCGTCGACTCGGAAACCATAGATACCGAGATCAAACCAATATGTCATGATATCCTGAGAAAGAAAAATAAAAAAATTGAAAATAGTAATCGGTTTAATTAATTCGTCGCCATGAATTAAAAAGGTACAACTATCGCACCTTAGTTTCCTGGAGTACTAGAGGATTCGTTAAGTTCAGATCGGCTTGTTTAACGTGAAATTGATGAAGATAATAGGCCTGACGTTCTTCGACCCATTCCCATGCACTGCCAGTGTTAAAAAGACTCAGCCAATTATTCGGTGGTTGCCTTGTGCCGTTTGCGTCAAGTACCCCTTCGTTCCAAACGTAGTAATCGGTGTATGGTTCGATACTGTTCTTAGATTTGATGAACCATTCATGCTCGTCACTGGTATGATTTGGTACATAATCCAGAATCACTTTGAGACCAAGTTCTGCGGCTTCAGCAATGAGAGTTTTTAAATCATCAAGCGTACCGAAAATTGGATTTACATCACGGTAATCAGCAACATCGTAGCCACTGTCGGCCAAGGGACTTGGGAACATAGGGGACAACCAAACAACGTCCACACCCATATCAACCAAATGCTCCAGTTTGCTGGTAATACCTAAAATAATTTCATAATTTACACCACCGTTTATCACATAGTTTTAGCCATGAGTGATACAAAACTAAATGGTCACAAACCACGTTCTAGCACTAAAGGGATCATTTATTTTATCACGCATCAAGCGATACGTAAAACTACCCTTAAGACGAATACCGTTTGAGATTGATTAAATTCGATCGCATCGTCAGACAGGATTCTTGTACAAAAGAAAAAAATAATAAATTGATTCAACGTAGCCAACTTACCATTCAAATCTCCAATTCCATCGCCATCACTATCTTTAAAGGAACGGGGCCAAATTTGGTATATAGTTGCAGTTTGCCACCATTCTGTTGGCTTTGTAATTTCGTATACGGTTCCTTGAATCGAAACCGTTCCGACGATTAGAACCAGAAGCACACCCAAAGCACTCATTGCGTTATGAAATATTGCTCTCTGATAAAAATTTTTTCATCGATGTCCCTTATATATCAGTGATATTGGTGCCACATCGTAGGGGGCTATACATATCGTAGCGTTGAAGGGGAGCAAATACAGCCCACCTGTTTTCACAACAAAATTCGAGAAGTGATTAATAATTGTCAGATATATAAATTAAAATCAGCCCTGTTTGAATGGAAGTAACATTCGGATACGAATGATTTTGCCCTTCGTAGAACAACTGGGATCCTAATCAATTATCTGTTAATAAAAATAGTTCGATTGATCGGAAATAGAGAATCTCGTTATTAATTGTCATTTAATTTTGGTCAATTCTTATCAAGTTTTCAGCTATGCTACGCCAATAATTTACGGATATTTGAAATTCGCTGGGGTGAATAAACTGTTTAAACTCACATTCCATTGCTATAGCCACGCCTATATGGCCCCGATACTATTTACTTTTTTCTTATCCGTAATTAAGTTTCATATTTCGCAAGAGTTACACGAGCGGAAATAACGAGATCCTCCAATATTTGGCTTGCGAAAAAAGTCGTTATACAAGGTGTTATTCGAGATACGCCGCAGGAATGCAGGCCTCGGATCGTCAGGCGGTTGAGAAACATGTGCGCGAAATTATCAGGTTCACCGCCCGACTATTATAGGTAGGAATAGTATAGTAGAAATTCGATAAATGCAATCGTAGACACAGATCGTAGATGAAAAATGAAAGAAATGAAAAAGCCGCCTGACGGTCCGAAACCTGCATTTCTGCGGCGTCCTTGGAATAAAACCCTTTATATCATAGGGGGAAAAAAATGAAAGCTTATAGCTTTTTACGCTAGGAAGTCTTCGAAGTGATTAAGAATAATAATAATCTAATCTTACTAAGCGAAGCTTCGTTTAAATAGGCGAGGTTGCTATTTCGGATATGAATATTGTTCTGCATTTCACATATGCACAATTATTTCATCTAATATCCTATTACCAGTCATTTAAAATAATATTCACTTCTCTGATGTGAAATTGAAATCCCATATTCTGAAAAAGTTACACGTGTAGAAGTAATGAGATTATTCAATATTCACGCTCAAAGAAAGACGCTACATTGGCTATCATACAAGTTTTAATTTACATATGTCATGCGAAATAATTTATTGTATCAACTTCATATTTGCAAAGATTGGTAATTACATTAATTATTTGCCAGAAACGTTTCGCAATATATTTGTACAAATTTAAACTGATCGTTAATAAATCATTATTTTATTTTCACAGATGTAGTATATAACTAATGCGAATCGGCGAGTTCGTCGGACCTCATTATTTGCTAAACTTCGTATAAAATTTTCGTTTTTCAAGAATAAGTATACGATCATTTGTCATTATTTTTTTTTTCTTACAACCGTTTATCTACTGACTGGTAATATCAGTTGAAAATATGCAATCCTATCCTTGTGTTCTCTCAATAATTAGCTGATTATTAGCAACAGGATAGGGATGGGATAAAAATCTTCGTAAAAGTCGTTAATATTTAATCAAAATATGTTTATAATTCTGTTTATAGTAAAATTCAGACCAATTACAGTATACGACAAATAAAATCATATACAGATACGAAATTATGGGGATGTATGAATCATCTACTGAAACACTTTGCCAGATTGAATTTCCTTCGATATTAGGTTTGCCTATCAATTTCAAGACTCATCTTAGATGAAGCTTCATAATTAAAATGTAGACTGCTGTGTTTTTCACACTCTGAGGGTTTTTCTGTCGTTGAAGTATCAACGTTTGGCGATTGAATACCTTGCAGTACAACTGCAGCATTACCCGGTAGGCTCACACTTGTTTTATTGTAAATATCTCTGAAATGTTATCGACAAGATATTAAAAATTTCGATGACAGCATTAATTAATATAATTGGCTTATTACTCATTTACGAATGATTAACTTACCCAACTTTTATGCCAGAGTTTATATCAGCTATTATGACTTTCAATGTGTCAGATATATACGGGAAAACTTCAAGGCTGATTGTAACATCGGCGGTATTTTTCCAGTTAATTAACACCACGATCGGTAATTCCTCATTATGTTCCCTTGCGAAGGCGACTACATGATCATCGATAACTTGAACATCCAAACTTCCCTCCCGGATGACCGTATGATTTCGTAGTTTAATCGCAGCTTGTATATTTTTATAATGACTGATACCGGCTTCCTTTTGATAGGCGAGATTCAATATTGGATAATTTTCGTTCACCGGTAACTGGGTGGTGCGATTTGTCGAGAAACCTAAAATTTGCGTGAATAATTTATGGAAATTGTGGATAAAGAAGAGATTTAAAAAGACGTGAAATACTTACCAGCAGAAGTTGTGTTATCCCACTGATAAGGAGTACGTTCAGGATCTCTGGAGAAGTATTCATAGCGAGTTTCGTCAGTGTTACATGCTTGTGGATCTCTAGTATCTTCCCATGAAAGATATGTGTTAGTCATACCGATTTCATCGCCGTTATAAATGGTCGCAACGCCAGGCAGTAAGAATAGTAAAAAATTAAGACCATCAACAGACTCTGATCCATGCCTTGTGGCGACACGGCTATTATCGTGATTACCAAGCTATGCAAGAATAAAAATCACGAGACTTACTCCATAGGAAATGATGAAATCGCAAATTAATCCTCGAACCAATTCAAGACTTCGACTAATACTTACTACCCAATTAGCTGTTGCATTAGGCGGCATATGGATCATCCAATTATTAATTATGCCTACGACATCTTTGGCTGTATCTAAACTAACGAGATTTATTCCATTCTCATCTTTGATAAAAAAAAAGTTGAATGGTACGTCTGATCCATAATCGTAGTATTTAGCGATATTGTCAATATTGGCGTATGCCTCGGTGAATAATATCCTCTCAACACCATCGCCTACCATAGCGGTGTAATTTTTAATATGGTCTTTCCATATTTGTACGATATTATAATTCTCTGATTGATCTTTTGTGTAGATATGATCTAGGTAGTAATAGTCTGTTGATGTGTAGCCATCTAAACCTGACAACGGCTCGTCAGCAAGGGATTCATCTTCGATCAGATAAGGCATCGAATCAATGCGAAAGCCATCGATACCACGATCAAGCCAGAACGTAAGAATATCCTGAAAACAAATATATTGGAGTAATTATACTTGCAGCTATTAATTCTACCCGGTTTTTTTCTTGGGCAAGAATATCGCACCTTTGTCTCCTGGATCACTTGAGGATTTCTGAAATTTAGATCAGCTTGTTTCTCATGGAATTGATGAAGATAAAATGCGTTACGTTCTTCGACCCATTCCCATGCACTGCCACTGTTAAAAGCGTTAAGCCAATTATTTGGTGGATGTCGAGTACCGTTCGCATCAATTATTCCTTTATTCCAAACGTAGTAGTCGCTGTAAGGAGCGGTACCGTTCTTAGAATAGCCAAACCATACATGCTCGTCACTGGTATGATTAGGTACATAATCCAGGATCACTTTTAGGCCAAGTTTTTTCGCTCGAGAAACGAGTTTGTCAAAATCTTCAAGCGTACCGAACGGTCTGTATACGTCACAGTAATCAGAAATATCGTAACCACTGTCTACCATGGGACTTGGATAGAAAGGAGATAACCAAATCACCTCGACACCCATATCGACCAAATGCCCAAGTTTGCTTGTAATCCCTAAAATAATGTTACCCTTTAAAATAACGTTCATCCCATGAATAATGGAAATTAACAAGGCACATGATTCTCCACTGAACAGACAATGCAATGCAACACATAGCGTGCAAGGATTGTTCTAAATAATGAAATCGACTAAGCTGAGAATGAGCCGACTCACCATTCAAATCACCGATTCCATCGCCATCACTGTCTTTGAATGAAGGTGGCCAGATTTGGTAAAGGGTAGCTGTTTGCCACCATTCTGTTGGCTGATTAACACTAATTGCAAAAGCATCAATCGACGCTATTGCACCGAGAAGGAAAATAAGCATCCGAAGAGCACACATTGCGCGATGCAATTTTACTCGATAATGAAAGCCTCTCAATTACTGCTTGTATATATATATATTATATATGGGTAATATCGATGCAGTGTCATAGGTGACTGTTTAGATCGCATTATTTCATAGAGTAGCAAATAAAAGCCTTTCATACAATGCTGTTGCTTCGAAGAAGCAATTAATAATTGTCAAATCCATAAGAAACATAAGCAGCTGTGCTTGAAAAGGTGCGATGGTACTCTGAATAATAATCATTATGCGCCTCCCGATTGCATAATTATATGATAATATGCTTTTTGTTATAATAAATAAACAATAAATGTTTGAATTTTAGCTAATAGTTTTAAGTATTCAAGTGCATCGAAGTGACAAAGAATTTATAGTATAGTGTGAAATTTTCTAGCAAGATATCAATCGTTTATCAGCGATATTTCGTAATATACTATATTATAATAATATCAGTATACGTTAAGTAATAAGTCATGGGCTATTTGTATTCGCAGATGTATGTAACTCATAGCTGTCACGTATTGTATGCTTTCGCGATTCCTTGGTATTTCGTTGACTTGATGAATTGTTCTTGTAAAACCTGTATAAACATACATACTGTGTATATAGGTATATACTAATAATTTGCGATATGACAAGAAGCTGTTTTAATTTATTACAAAGCTAATGATTCGATACTGAGGAGAATTTATGGTATAATGGAATAATTCGTTTACGCAATTGATAAATATATTCATTCATTATTATTATATTGATATTTTGCTAGCTTAATGAAATAGAATAACTGATTTATGACAAGATGCCTAGTCAACCTATGTGAAGTTAGCCGGTAACTTGATTATTTTTCAATTTTTTGAATACCAAACAATCGCTTCTTAATTGCTCTTGATTGCTCCGCTAATTTCGTTGATTGCTCCAGTCTAGTTTCCCGGAATAAGTTCATAGAAATTGACAACAGATATACCTGCAGAGAAATCAAGTATAACAAGTCTCAGATCTACTATGAGTTAAATAACTCGTCGATATTTCCTCCGACACTATACCCTGCAGTTATTGTACATATTTGAATCTCTAAATATTCTATTATTATAATTTATTGTACATCGTTTGTTATCATAAGGGATCCTATAATATATTCGAATACTCGGGCAACCAAGTCCTGCAGGATAGATGTGAACTAAATTATTTTTTCGTATGGTAGTTTTATTTTTATTACACATTACATTTTCTTATGTATAATACATGATATATTTATTCGTGTGGGTCCTATCATTTACGATATAGTAATCATGATGTTACATAATACTAGCAATTCTCTATTCTTCAATACACTTCATAAAATAGGTCTAAGTATGATTATCAATGAAGAAACAAGAATCTTAATTTTGAACTTATTTCAAATTGTACTTGATTGCTTTACCCTCGATTATAATAACAACAGAATAGTAGGGGTTGAGCCTTATCACACGCAACCCGCAGATCGTTTGTGCACTTCTAGTTCTATAGTTGCCTAGCAGACAGCACAACCGGCGTAAACTGACCTACGACAATGGCGTCCGCCACTCCGCGACGCTCTTAGGTAATCCAAGACCGCCGTGCGTTACGTAACGCTGGCAGAGTTCAGTGCCTTGCGCGGCCTCGTCGAGTGAACATGTGTGTGGCGAGTCGAGCAGATTTGCGGCTCGGGAAGGCTGACATCAACGGAGGAACGTTGGACATGAGTGAGTTTGAAATATTTCGATCAATATTTTACGATGGCAATAAATAATCGACAATTTTCAAAGCTCGTTAAAATCAAGTGAAATTGTATTCAATACTTTTCCGCCAGATTTCACGCGTCTCGTGCTTTAATCGTCGAAGTAAGTAACCGTTGAATTGCTACCGGCAGACTTTGATTATAATTGCAGATATGGTTTATTTTCAAGTACATTCTATTCATACCAGCGAATAAATGTGCGAAAATTTAGACTTCTTACGAACATTACCTCTCGGACCTGTTTTGAATACAAATATAATGGGCGAGAGAGTTTCGTTTGATAACTTGACGATAATTATCATCCCATTATATTATTGGCATATAATTCCGAGTCCCTCGCCCTGTAGCGTCGTTTGTTTTACAGGCATATTTCGCGACGAGTTTGAGTTGTTCTTTTAATTGTTCGTTCGTTCGTACACATCGCTAGTTGTGATACCACCTCCCGCAGCAACTACTCCATTGTCACATAGAGTGCGCTGGTCGCGCATGAATAGTAGTGCTGCACAAATATGCGGATAAAAAAATTACTACGTTTTCTGAGAAGCGCTCGTCTATGAATGAAAAGATAGTGGTGCTGCACAAATATGTGGACAAAAAAACTACGAGCCTTTCTTTATATTCTTGGAGGCGTGGCGAATAGCTCATTGATGAAATTCTGAATAGCAGTAGAAAAACTACTAACTCTTTATTAGATTCATTGATACAATGAAAGATAGTGGCGCGTGGAAATGATAGTGGCGGCGAACCTGATCATTTTGCGCACATGCTTATCAGCCGCCTGACGATCCGAGACTTGCTTTACCGCGATGTACCTGGAATATCACCCTGTACATGCCTAATATATTTTCATAAATAACAAATAAATCATCATTTCCTAAACTACAAAAACATATTCCTCAACTTCCTCGAACAATTCCCGAACGATTGCATCGATAAAAAATTAAATTGAATTTATTTGCCTGCTAAGTATACGGAGCCGTACGCTATATTATATACTGAGCGATACCGACGTTTATTACCGGTACACGGTGTTATCGGCAGAAGATGGTTCGACAATGCGACCGTGAGATGTCGCTATCATTTGTCGCCCGCTGGTAGAACTTACCGACAAGGGACACTGACCTAGGACAATAGCACAAGAGTGGTAAGATAGTGGTGCTGCACAAATATGCGGATAAAAAATTTACTACGTTTTCTGAGAAGCGCTCGTTTAGGAATGAAAAGATAGTGGTGCTGCACAAATATGCGGACAAAAAAAACTACGACCCTTCTTTATATCCTTGGAGGCGTGGCAAATAGCTCATTGATAAAATTCTGAATAACAGTAGAAAAACTACTAACTCTTTATTAGATTCATTGATACAATGAAAGATAGTGGCGCGTGGAAATGATGCGAAGAAGTTGAAAAGAATTACTGATATTTTATTGCATTTATGTTTGCATTATAGGTATGTCTGAACAAATAGAAATAATAAGCAGTTGAAATAAATTCACAACTACCCAAATCACTGAGATGTAAGCCAGGAATCATCCGGTATAAACATTTTCAATATTCATTTTTTTATTCTTTGTTATTAAAAATGTAAAATTCTTATTTGATTTATCCTAGCAAGTAGATTGAAGCGATTAATTAAATTGGTGGGGCAATTATTATCGTCCCCACCCCGCGCCGCGCGACGGTATACCGAGAACGCCGGGCGCAGCGTTCAGTCATCTGCGCGGCATCCTCGAGTAAAGATCTCTGACACGTGTCGAGGAGATTTGCGGTTCGGAAAGGCTGACATCAACGGAGGAACGTTGTGGACATGGGTGAGTCTGCAATATTTCGAACAATATTTTACGACGGCAATAAATAATCGACAATTTTCAAAGCTTGTTAAAATCAAGTGAAATTGTATTCAATACTTTTCCGACAGATTTCACGCGTCTCTTATTTTAATCGTCGAAGTGAGTAACCGTTGTATTGCTACCGGCAGACTTTGATTATATTTGCAGATATTGTTCATTTTCAAGTACATTCTATTTATACCAGTGAATAAATGTGCTAAAATCTAGTTTTGAATACAAATATAATGCGCGAGAGAGTTTCGTTTGATAACTTGGCGATAATTATCATCCCGTTATATTATTGGCATATAGGGCATATAATTCCGAGCCCCTCGCCCTGTAGCGTCGTTTGTTTTACAGCATATTTCGTGACTCCGAAGGAGTAACTAATTTGTCGTGTTACTTCGAGTTGACAAGTATTTTTCGGGATAATACTCGTTCCCCGATTTATGCTTTTATTCGATTCTTTGACAGCATCATCGGTCGACGGAGCTGAGAATGAACATCGCTGATACTTGAACTGCATAGATCCTGCGTGCCACTTGATCGGAGATGGACGCCAACCAACACTGCCCGGCTAGTCCTGGATTAACGGTCGACCAAGATAATGGTGAGCTTCCCATTATATTAGCCAAACACCCAATTTAACTATAAATGTATGTCTGCAAAACAATCATTGCTAAAACATACTTCGCGATCCGATACAGATCTTGGACAGATTACTTTTCCACGTGTATGTACCACAATACTCATCGGCCATAAGTAACCGTGACGCTCACCCTGTATCTTTGACTCGATACTGGGGCCTCCGGCTTGCTTCTGTCTCCCCGTATACGCCAGAAACTTTGACGACAACTCGGTTTCACTCAGCTGCAAAGGATACGATACCGACGCGAAATAATATACCTAGAGGTAAGATATTGTCCGTCTCGTTATAGGGTAAGCCTAGGAGAGAAAGTACACTCAATTCTTGGAAATAGCAATAAATTCTCTCTTTTTAATGACAAACCTGAAATATGATTGATAGATCTCGAGAGAATATGTTTGAAATACCTTATTGAAATATAGTAGACTCAACTCGTAGTAGAGAAATATTTGAATAACCAGGATCAAAGTTTCAAGGTTTGAAAACAAATAGAAGGGTAGATAGCTGTAGGCCTAATTAGGCATCACATTTATTTTCTAAACATGGAACATAATTCAATATTGGTGATAAATTACTCCAGAGTCTCAAGTACCAGTCATAACGATTGAAATATTGAAAAATCTATTCATGCATGCAATAGTAATACTAGCTTATTGACATTCTTGATTCTGTTGAAAATAGTTAAAAGTTTATATCAAATTTAAAAATGGTTCAGGCAGGCTTACAAAATCAATCATAAGAAATATATTATAATAAATTTCATACAGATGTATAATCACAATTAGAAATTCTTTGGTACTTAGTTGAGAATGTTTGCTTGAAAAACACATAAACTTAATCTATCCAATGTACCCTATGCTTATCTAGTTTTTATCTTCACAGGCGTTGTTCACCGAGGGAAACTAGCTCCTGCCTATCCTCAACAAAACCTCTTCAATATTCATCAGGACAGGGGATTCACACCAGGGAGTGAAGCAGTCCAAGCACCGGGGGAATGACCGCAAGACAACTCTGCACCGCGGAGTATTAATAAAGTAGCATCAGCGAATGGTTCGTAATTACAATTTCTTTTGAATCAGTTTTGATAAAATCTCGCATCTGGTCTGGTCTATAATTATTTTAAATTACTTTACTTTATAATTACTTTTACTAGTTAAATCGAGTTCAATTACACATTACCAAACTATTGGGTAATTGAATAAGTTATTTCATTAAAAATGTAATCAGTGACTCGTAACACTGCAAATATCCATGTAATAATAAGATCGTTTATGCAATAAACATGTATTATTATAGTAAATAACGAATTCTTGAATAAATATCTCTTGAAATTGTAAATAATCGATCGTTGAATCATTTTCCCCTATCCTTTCCTTGCCTATAAGTCGAAAATCATGAAAATCGCATGATTTCATAAAGCCCCGAAATATTTATAAATTTTATTTACTACTATTAGTACTATTTATTTATATTATAAATATTAGTCCGCCTTACCATATGCAACCCGCATGCCATTCGTGTAAACGGAAGGGCCCATGTTAATTTTTGTTGCCTATTTGGTGTTTTCCGAATGCCTATATTCAGGCGTATTGTAGTAGCTTAGAAAAAACGTCGAAAAAAAGGTTCCGGCAGTTGATACCTCGATTCTAGTCGCTTTACGATGAAATATCCACTGCCAGAAAATCGACCAATCAGGAGGCTGCTTGAGCCAATTTAGGCTCAATTTCTCGAAATGGAGCCTCCTGATTGGTCGATTTTGAAATTAAATCAAGTTACGGCGCTACAGAGGCTAGCCATCAGCAAAATTCTGGATTTCTGGCAGTGGCTGGATTTTCACGGCAGCAATTTACTGCCGCGGCGCTATTCGTTGTTAACCACGTGGTTTACCTACGCTATTCGTTGTTAATCACGTGTTGCTGCCGCAGTAAATTGCTGCCGTGAAAATCCAGCCACTGCCAGAAATCCAGAATTTTGCTGATGGCTAGCCTCTGTAGGCGCCGTAACTTGATTTAATTTCAAAATCGACCAATCAGGAGGCTCCATTTCGAGAAATTGAGCCTAAATTGGCTCAAGCAGCCTCCTGATTGGTCGATTTTCTGGCAGTAGATATTTCATCGTAAAGCGACTAGAATCGAGGTATCAACTGCCGGAACCTTTTTTTCGACGTTTTTTCTAAGCTACTACAATACGCCTGAATATAGGCATTCGGAAAACACCAAATAGGCAACAAAAATTAACATGGGCCCTTCCGTTTACACGAATGGCATGCGGGTTGCATATGGTAAGGCGGACTAATATTTATAATATAAATAAATAGTACTAATAGTAGTAAATAAAATTTATAAATATTTCGGGGCTTTATGAAATCATGCGATTTTCATGATTTTCGACTTATAGGCAAGGAAAGGATAGGGGAAAATGATTCAACGATCGATTATTTACAATTTCAAGAGATATTTATTCAAGAATTCGTTATTTACTATAATAATACATGTTTATTGCATAAACGATCTTATTATTACATGGATATTTGCAGTGTTACGAGTCACTGATTACATTTTTAATGAAATAACTTATTCAATTACCCAATAGTTTGGTAATGTGTAATTGAACTCGATTTAACTAGTAAAAGTAATTATAAAGTAAAGTAATTTAAAATAATTATAGACCAGACCAGATGCGAGATTTTATCAAAACTGATTCAAAAGAAATTGTAATTACGAACCATTCGCTGATGCTACTTTATTAATACTCCGCGGTGCAGAGTTGTCTTGCGGTCATTCCCCCGGTGCTTGGACTGCTTCACTCCCTGGTGTGAATCCCCTGTCCTGATGAATATTGAAGAGGTTTTGTTGAGGATAGGCAGGAGCTAGTTTCCCTCGGTGAACAACGCCTGTGAAGATAAAAACTAGATAAGCATAGGGTACATTGGATAGATTAAGTTTATGTGTTTTTCAAGCAAACATTCTCAACTAAGTACCAAAGAATTTCTAATTGTGATTATACATCTGTATGAAATTTATTATAATATATTTCTTATGATTGATTTTGTAAGCCTGCCTGAACCATTTTCAAATTTGATATAAACTTTTAACTATTTTCAACAGAATCAAGAATGTCAATAAGCTAGTATTACTATTGCATGCATGAATAGATTTTTCAATATTTCAATCGTTATGACTGGTACTTGAGACTCTGGAGTAATTTATCACCAATATTGAATTATGTTCCATGTTTAAAAAATAAATGTGATGCCTAATTAGGCCTACAGCTATCTACCCTTCTATTTATTTTCAAACCTTGAAACTTTGATCCTGGTTATTCAAATATTTCTCTACTACGAGTTGAGTCTACTATATTTCAATAAGGTATTTCAAACATATTCTCTCGAGATCTATCAATCATATTTCAGGTTTGTCATTAAAAAGAGAGAATTTATTGCTATTTCCAAGAATTGAGTGTACTTTCTCTCCTAGGCTTACCCTATAACGAGACGGACAATATCTTACCTCTAGGTATATTATTTCGCGTCGGTATCGTATCCTTTGCAGCTGAGTGAAACCGAGTTGTCGTCAAAGTTTCTGGCGTATACGGGGAGACAGAAGCAAGCCGGAGGCCCCAGTATCGAGTCAAAGATACAGGGTGAGCGTCACGGTTACTTATGGCCGATGAGTATTGTGGTACATACACGTGGAAAAGTAATCTGTCCAAGATCTGTATCGGATCGCGAAGTATGTTTTAGCAATGATTGTTTTGCAGACATACATTTATAGTTAAATTGGGTGTTTGGCTAATATAATGGGAAGCTCACCATTATCTTGGTCGACCGTTAATCCAGGACTAGCCGGGCAGTGTTGGTTGGCGTCCATCTCCGATCAAGTGGCACGCAGGATCTATGCAGTTCAAGTATCAGCGATGTTCATTCTCAGCTCCGTCGACCGATGATGCTGTCAAAGAATCGAATAAAAGCATAAATCGGGGAACGAGTATTATCCCGAAAAATACTTGTCAACTCGAAGTAACACGACAAATTAGTTACTCCTTCGGAGTCACGAAATATGCTGTAAAACAAACGACGCTACAGGGCGAGGGGCTCGGAATTATATGCCCTATATGCCAATAATATAACGGGATGATAATTATCGCCAAGTTATCAAACGAAACTCTCTCGCGCATTATATTTGTATTCAAAACTAGATTTTAGCACATTTATTCACTGGTATAAATAGAATGTACTTGAAAATGAACAATATCTGCAAATATAATCAAAGTCTGCCGGTAGCAATACAACGGTTACTCACTTCGACGATTAAAATAAGAGACGCGTGAAATCTGTCGGAAAAGTATTGAATACAATTTCACTTGATTTTAACAAGCTTTGAAAATTGTCGATTATTTATTGCCGTCGTAAAATATTGTTCGAAATATTGCAGACTCACCCATGTCCACAACGTTCCTCCGTTGATGTCAGCCTTTCCGAACCGCAAATCTCCTCGACACGTGTCAGAGATCTTTACTCGAGGATGCCGCGCAGATGACTGAACGCTGCGCCCGGCGTTCTCGGTATACCGTCGCGCGGCGCGGGGTGGGGACGATAATAATTGCCCCACCAATTTAATTAATCGCTTCAATCTACTTGCTAGGATAAATCAAATAAGAATTTTACATTTTTAATAACAAAGAATAAAAAAATGAATATTGAAAATGTTTATACCGGATGATTCCTGGCTTACATCTCAGTGATTTGGGTAGTTGTGAATTTATTTCAACTGCTTATTATTTCTATTTGTTCAGACATACCTATAATGCAAACATAAATGCAATAAAATATCAGTAATTCTTTTCAACTTCTTCGCATCATTTCCACGCGCCACTATCTTTCATTGTATCAATGAATCTAATAAAGAGTTAGTAGTTTTTCTACTGTTATTCAGAATTTTATCAATGAGCTATTTGCCACGCCTCCAAGGATATAAAGAAGGGTCGTAGTTTTTTTTGTCCGCATATTTGTGCAGCACCACTATCTTTTCATTCCTAAACGAGCGCTTCTCAGAAAACGTAGTAAATTTTTTATCCGCATATTTGTGCAGCACCACTATCTTACCACTCTTGTGCTATTGTCCTAGGTCAGTGTCCCTTGTCGGTAAGTTCTACCAGCGGGCGACAAATGATAGCGACATCTCACGGTCGCATTGTCGAACCATCTTCTGCCGATAACACCGTGTACCGGTAATAAACGTCGGTATCGCTCAGTATATAATATAGCGTACGGCTCCGTATACTTAGCAGGCAAATAAATTCAATTTAATTTTTTATCGATGCAATCGTTCGGGAATTGTTCGAGGAAGTTGAGGAATATGTTTTTGTAGTTTAGGAAATGATGATTTATTTGTTATTTATGAAAATATATTAGGCATGTACAGGGTGATATTCCAGGTACATCGCGGTAAAGCAAGTCTCGGATCGTCAGGCGGCTGATAAGCATGTGCGCAAAATGATCAGGTTCGCCGCCACTATCATTTCCACGCGCCACTATCTTTCATTGTATCAATGAATCTAATAAAGAGTTAGTAGTTTTTCTACTGCTATTCAGAATTTCATCAATGAGCTATTCGCCACGCCTCCAAGAATATAAAGAAAGGCTCGTAGTTTTTTTGTCCACATATTTGTGCAGCACCACTATCTTTTCATTCATAGACGAGCGCTTCTCAGAAAACGTAGTAATTTTTTTATCCGCATATTTGTGCAGCACTACTATTCATGCGCGACCAGCGCACTCTATGTGACAATGGAGTAGTTGCTGCGGGAGGTGGTATCACAACTAGCGATGTGTACGAACGAACGAACAATTAAAAGAACAACTCAAACTCGTCGCGAAATATGCCTGTAAAACAAACGACGCTACAGGGCGAGGGACTCGGAATTATATGCCAATAATATAATGGGATGATAATTATCGTCAAGTTATCAAACGAAACTCTCTCGCCCATTATATTTGTATTCAAAACAGGTCCGAGAGGTAATGTTCGTAAGAAGTCTAAATTTTCGCACATTTATTCGCTGGTATGAATAGAATGTACTTGAAAATAAACAATATCTGCAATTATAATCAAAGTCTGCCGGTAGCAATTCAACGGTTACTTACTTCGACGATTAAAGCACGAGACGCGTGAAATCTGGCGGAAAAGTATTGAATACAATTTCACTTGATTTTAACGAGCTTTGAAAATTGTCGATTATTTATTGCCATCGTAAAATATTGATCGAAATATTTCAAACTCACTCATGTCCAACGTTCCTCCGTTGATGTCAGCCTTCCCGAGCCGCAAATCTGCTCGACTCGCCACACACATGTTCACTCGACGAGGCCGCGCAAGGCACTGAACTCTGCCAGCGTTACGTAACGCACGGCGGTCTTGGATTACCTAAGAGCGTCGCGGAGTGGCGGACGCCATTGTCGTAGGTCAGTTTACGCCGGTTGTGCTGTCTGCTAGGCAACTATAGAACTAGAAGTGCACAAACGATCTGCGGGTTGCGTGTGATAAGGCTCAACCCCTACTATTCTGTTGTTATTATAATCGAGGGTAAAGCAATCAAGTACAATTTGAAATAAGTTCAAAATTAAGATTCTTGTTTCTTCATTGATAATCATACTTAGACCTATTTTATGAAGTGTATTGAAGAATAGAGAATTGCTAGTATTATGTAACATCATGATTACTATATCGTAAATGATAGGACCCACACGAATAAATATATCATGTATTATACATAAGAAAATGTAATGTGTAATAAAAATAAAACTACCATACGAAAAAATAATTTAGTTCACATCTATCCTGCAGGACTTGGTTGCCCGAGTATTCGAATATATTATAGGATCCCTTATGATAACAAACGATGTACAATAAATTATAATAATAGAATATTTAGAGATTCAAATATGTACAATAACTGCAGGGTATAGTGTCGGAGGAAATATCGACGAGTTATTTAACTCATAGTAGATCTGAGACTTGTTATACTTGATTTCTCTGCAGGTATATCTGTTGTCAATTTCTATGAACTTATTCCGGGAAACTAGACTGGAGCAATCAACGAAATTAGCGGAGCAATCAAGAGCAATTAAGAAGCGATTGTTTGGTATTCAAAAAATTGAAAAATAATCAAGTTACCGGCTTACTTTACATAGATCTCTTACTATACAATAGGTTCCTCTACCTTAGGTTATCGTTTTTTTTTTGGCTACATTCCTCATTCAGGGGATAAGCCCTAGGAGAAAAAAAAAAAAAAAATTTGCCGGTGCAGTGCCGCTAACGGGGTGCTGAATGGTATTGCCATCGCGTGGCTGAATGTCAAACTACTTTAGCTACAAACATCTTTTGTACCTTAGTATATGCAATCTGCATCCCAGTCCTGTTATACGAGTTGCACATAATCATATAAGATGAGGCATCTAAAGGGACATTCTTTGGTATTTCAAATACGCGGCAAACTATAAAAAAATGTCTTAGACAAGAATTATACGGATTAGTGAATCAAATATGATAATATGGTTCGAGCTGTTTGATATCAGGCACTCGAGTTAATACATCTTCATGAATCATGAATATTCGTATCCTTGCCTGCTTAGCAATAACGCGCACTGATCCAGCGTTTCGAATGAATTTCGAAAATTGTCAAATTCTAAATTAGTAGAAACGTTTGTTTATAAAGTGGAAAGATTCCTGAAATGGATTATAGATAATCTTCTTTTTTTTCATGAATTTTAGGCAATTTGTATACATGCTCTAAGAACACCATACTCTAAGATCTATATTCGATAAGAAGATACAAAGAAATCATACGTCACACGGAGGGAGTGCCTGCAGTATGATTGAGTGTCTGATTAGTAAGTTTATATCCTTAGTGTTTCGTCACGTCGGTATATTAATAATGTATTCTCGTAGCAGATCGAGTTACAATCAGATGCTAGCTGTTAGAGAATCTCTAAAGTTTGATCAACAAGATTTGCTGGTTTATTGGACCTCCCTATGAGATATTGCGTCACCGCTAATTCATACGTTCGATAAATATTTGTCAGTCACATCAGCTAATCGAATTGCAATTATAAGGCTCTGATTTTATAATAACGAATACAAAGCCTTGCAGATCTATAAATAAATTATTTGCCAAATATAATATCACATAAGAAGCAATAAACACAACACGTACGAACGTATCATACGCATACGAGAATCAGGCATGTTTTATTGTAGGCGTTGATGAGCTGCAAAACAAACTGACACCGTTTTCCTATTGGCGGTTAGCACTCGCGTACATAATAAAGATTGCGGATGACAGAATTGTCACTATCCTTCTTTCCGGGGTCTGATCATCAGTCGCTAAGAAACCTTCTTACGATCTGCAACAGCGTACAATTACCATTATTAAAAATCTATCATCAATTTCCTGATCTTTCAACAGACATTCTCACCTGCAGTCACAATGATCTTCAGAGTCCCCTGGATCCTGATTATCTTAGTCCTGGGATCGTCCTGGATAATTTCTGCGTCAAACGGGTAAGTGCAGCTCAATTAACTCCACCACTGGATAAAAGAAATGGTGAATTTTAGCTACTCGGCTGTCACGCGTTAAACTCTCACCTTATCCTATCCTATCATCAAGGATGTTCCCCATTAGCACCATCGCCTTAAGATCTTTATCGCAGCATCAGGAGCAGGAGCAGGAGCAGGAGCAAGAGCAAGAGCAGCAGCATCAGTAGTGGGGGAAGTAGAAAGGTGGTTTGAAATTGGTCCGGTCAGTTAAGCCTGCAGGAATTACAGGGGATTTAAGAACCGCAAATCTATAATCTATATAATCTTGTCGAAGATGCCGGAATAATATAAATCTAAAGAAAACATAAGAAATTAAAGAACCGATGACTTTCTGATTCGTTAGAGCTAAAGAATAAGAATTTTAACACCGTCATTGTCGAACTCGCCGCAGGACGCAATCAGATAAGAGATAAACTCTGTTACTCTTTTGTTTAAGAATTAAGATAAGGATAGAAACCGTCATGGTAAACGGTTTTGTTTGAGTTCCTCGACTCGCGTACCCAGGAACAAATCGACGCACCCTCCAGGATGTGAACTCAAATATGACTATATAAATATATCAAGGGAAGCTAAAAACCACTGAGATAAAATCCACATGCTACATGTTTTCGGTGTAAATAACATTATCTATATGTGACTTATGGTCACGATGCAAGTCGCAAATGATTCTTCAATATACCTGAACCTTTAACAAATGCAAATACATTGTCATTTTATTTCAGCAGCACCGGGGGATCAACGATAATGAAAACCCTGAAAAGGCTCGTCCTCTCAAAGGGTAAAACGTGTCCAAAAAAATTGACAAAACTTTGCCAAAGGGAATCAAACCTTAACGAAGTTTTACAAGAAGCTGTAATACTTGCTATCGAACATTGCCACGAACAGTTTAAATATACAAGATGGAATTGTACCCTAAATAAAAATCTGTTTGACGAAGGTGAGTAAATCATTCATTTTTACTTACCGATCAAACACCATAAACTATTGCTTACTAATACTAATCTTACCTCTCTTATTTTAATAACCACTCAAAGTCTCCAGAGAAACTTCAGTGATCACTGGAATATTTGCCGCGTCGTTGTCTCACACATTTGCAAGGAGTTGTGTGGGCCGTAAATTCAGCAAATGCAATTATACAAATCAGCAGAATTTCATCTGGACTGAAAGACCAATACGGTTAAGAGCGCCGAGCGATGATATAAAATTCGGACGTCGTATGGCAAAGAGGATATTAATTGGAGCTGGAAAAATAAGGGTTGAAAAAAATCCCAGAAGTTTTATCGACGCCGTTTCAATTCACAACGTCGAGGCTGGTTTACGGGTAATTATAAACATGAAAATGTACGAAAAAATTTTCCACCTTAAATACATATTTCGTATCCTTTTGTTTTTGTGGGCATAAGCTTTTCGTCCACCTCCTAAAGTGTCCAACTATTATTTTCCTCTAGTGAATTCCGTTTCTCTCTTCACCTGCAGGAGCAGACAATCTTTATTTACAGTGCACTTGTCTCTACGACAGCTAGGGAATGTTCGCGTAAGCTTTGGCCCTGGATCGGCCAAATATTTACCGGTCTATACCCCGACCTATCCTATCTAAATCCTATTTGCGATTAGAGAGTCTGGGAACTCTCCTGTCATCTGTGACTAGTAAAGGTTTAACAAAACTTATTGTTATCACAATATTATTATACCTGAGACCAAAAGAATATAATGCCCAAAATAATAATACGGTACGAAATAACTGACCACACTCAACAATACCTTTATACATGATTGCTGATTTTTTCACTATATATACAACTGCATATCACCTTATCTCCACATCATTTACCAGTTCATCTAACAATTATTTTTAACTTCAATATACATTCAGCTACGTTATAATACGTCGCCTTTCCCACGGTTAGCACTCACTAAACTTACAAGATTAAGCAATCACCGGCTCGATGCTTTTTGATAGCGATGCTAATGCGGGGTGGCTATACGTCCCACTCACGAAATCCCTAGCTTCTACATTTATACACATACATAAATATATCTTATACACATGTGTTTTATATTCTCGTATATCACATACAGAACCTATATATGGTGTATTCGTTCGTAGCTCAACTTTATTGCCTCTTTGTTTGATCGGTAGAAAAATAAAAATACCGATTTACTATACGTAGCTGGGGTTTGGATAATTAGGGTAATTATAAAGCAACCCGCGTTGAGTGCAGCCGGTTGTAAAATCAACGATTTGTTACAAAAAAAAAACAAAAAAAAACTCTGGTTCTTAAATATCTAAATTCCTAGATATAAGAAAAAATTTTCAAAAATATTATCCATTTCTTTATCACTTACTTAGCAGGCTGCAGCAAAGATGGAAGAGACTTGTAATTGCCAGAATTATTCGTCGAGATGTACGGTTCAAATTTGTAGAAAAAATTTATCCCGTTTCGAAGAGGTGGCCAAAGTCATTCGGAGTAGGTGAGTTCGTGGTAAATCTTGTTTTTTTTTTTTTTTCAAATCAATATTTCATTGAATTTTTAATTTTTTTTTAATTATCGTTTCTTTTTTTTTTTCAGATATACAGAAGCCAAAATGATCAATGAGGCAGATATCAAATCAGGGATATTTCGTAATCCTCGAATTCTACGAGAAAATAAAAATCGATTTTACTACACAACACCGTCGCCAAATTTCTGCAAAGATACACACGGTCGAGAATGTTACGACGAGATGAATTGCTCTATACTTTGTTGTGCCCGAGGATTTCGAACGAAAGAAATAAAAAGATCGCGTAATTGCAGATGCGTTATGTCAGGAAAATGTTGTAACGTTAAATGTCAGACATGTCCTGGCTTGGAGAAAAAATATATTTGCAAATAAATTAGTCCGAGATAACTTTGAACTTAATTTGAAAAATAATTGACGTATCTATGTAAAAAAAAAAAAAAAACATGCTTGTAACTTTGAATGTAAATATATACTTAATATTGAAATTTGAGGGGTATATGAGGGGGTATAAAATTATAATACGATGTCAAATTGCAATTGATAAAAATTATGAGGGGGTGAAGTAATAAAAAGAGAGAGAGAAAAATTAAAAAAAAAGGGTTTTGATCTCACGCTATTCATCTCGAGGCAGTATAAATTCCTGAAAATATTGATTACAAAACGTTGTCATAACAGAGTCAGACTCCTAACGAAAGTGGACAGGGTGCCACCAGTTCTTCGGTATGTAAACGTCTAGACGTAAGCGGTTAAGAAAGTCGCGAGTATTATTTTTTTTATGCTACAGTTAATATAATCGATAATGACAGGTAAAGCGAGTTTGAGTCTTGAATTCGATACGTTTGTATAACTAGTCAAAGTTTCTCATCACCTATGCCCACTGGTCTGTCGTCATCTTAATCGTAAACTTATGGGAAGTGAAGCAAACTAAACCTTTTCTAACTGACGCGAGACGGTTTGGCCAGTCACGTAGTAAACGTTAAAAACTATACATGGGTTTCATCTCTCTCTTTCATATATATATATGTGTGTATAGATAGAATGGCGACACAGAGAAGAAGAAGAAGAAGGATAAGGCCGTTCATTGTTCTCGATGATTCTTCACTGCTCGTTCGATTGTCCTGGTCAGAGATAATTGGGGGCTTTTTGAAGCCCCCTGTCTTGATTGGCCAGAGTTTTGGAGTGCCTCATTGTTGTGTGAGATTGGCTCACTCGACCCTACGGCCCTAAGAGTGTCCAGTGACGTATTCAGGGAGGAGCGTTGGTCCTTTTAAGTTAAGAAACTAATCACTGCTTCTTCTTCTTCTTCTTCTTATTCCTCCTCTTTGATTCCTCTTCTTCAGTTAAGCGGGCGAGTTGCATTCTTTCCCAGGCCCTTCTTCGTCTTCTTCCTCCTCCTCATCTTCTTCTTCTTCTTCTTCTCTTCATGGAAGTAAAGTACAGCCAAGAAGTAGTAGTAGTTGTAGTAGTGTAAAAATTGATTATGGTTGAAAAATAAGAAGAAAATAATAAAAGAAAAAAGAAATAAAACCTATGGATGCAGACACACATATGGGTACCAAGATGGCAGCTAGCTGTCAGCATCGCGACTGTCTTGATCTGTTTGCGCATATATACGGACGTGGACGTTTCGAGAACGCGTTACAACTCAAACCTTTTAGCTGGCTGTTTGAGCGGCGTTGTATTCTGTTTATACAACCGCTTAAACACTCGAGGGAATATATAAGCTCGAGTCACGTCAAGGATGCCACTACTGACCACTCTTGACCACCCGTCCAGGACGGCTCCAATGTTTCTCAATATATAAACATACGAAACTGTCCCATAGATGCGGTTCAGAGCTTATATATAGTTTTGTCGCTCGGTAGTGTATATTCAGTATTGTTTTTTTTTTTCTCTCCAAACTCGAAAAACCCGATTACTGGCACTAATTTTTCCACACTAGAGCAAAACAAAATTCTACATCTTCCTAGCAAGTAAATGATAAATATTTTATCGTCCATATATATGCGTACCGAAATCTATTATATCGAAATTCTCTCGCTCATATAATAAGAAAAAAACAACAAAAAAAAACTCCGTAGAAAAGCACGCTGCACGATGAAACCAACCGGGCAGTTAGACAGGCAGACAATTTTCAAAGGTATCTCTGCCCGATCTTAAGGCTGACGTCATACTGTCCGTATAGTCAATTTGGGGATGTCGGATCATTTTAGTTGACCGAGCTACCATATAGGTTGCTCGCACCAGCTCCTATCTCGGAAGGATCTATCCTTTCGGACTGGCGAGCTGCGGGCCCCCGATCACTAAATTAAGCCGGATTAGCCTAATCAGCTCGAAAGATCGTTAATTAATGAGGCTATTAGTCAGAACCGGTGACTATTAATTCGATCGATAGTTTAGACCGGCGATATGTTATGGCAATATTGTGTATTTGTCACCATACTCCGAATCACAAATTGGTTACATCGCGAGAGACTTTAAAAATGATGGTATTAAATCCTTAAATAAGGATCCGGTTTTTTCATCTCCCTTATAATATATTTATACCGATAAATTCGCAATGATATGTTTATTACCATATCATAAACGGAAAGCAAAATCGATGATGACAAATATTTTATTTTTATGATCGGCTATATCGGTCAGTTAACATGACAAGAAAATACATGAATGAAATGTCGCCGAAACATCTTCATAATACACGATCTTCCATTGATGGTTGAGGACAGAGCTTACGGGGGGTCCGATCCCCTTAGGTGTCCCATAATGGCCCATAGTAGTCGACAATGTCACAGCTGGTCCCTTTAGCTAAAAGAACCATATATCCGGGGGTAGCGTCTTTATTTATCTACAGTTCGCTTCCTCCCTTGGCTCTTAGTGTCACCACCCTTCACCTGTCTATGACAAATCCTCGACTAGGAGCCTGGATCGTGAAGGTTGGGGGGAAAAAGGAAAGAGGAAAAAAAAATAAAATACATTTGTGAATGAATTTTCGGAGGGAAACTAATTCGGAATTCGCTTCCTTCGGAACGAGCCACTTGAGACCGATTTCGATTTTTCCGAACAAGTCGATCTTCGAAACCGATTTCTGACAGCCAATTCACAAGGAACAGACTTTTCTTTTTTTGTAATATTATCGTTGGTGGAATTCGGGGCGACTGTAGTAAAAATCGGTTGAAATGTTCGCGCGAAAATTGATAAATAGAGCCTTTGGCCGTACCTAAAAGTAATTGTTACCGTATGACGTTGGTGATTTACACCATTTTTCTACTCATTTTCGCGCGCATTCAGGGTGGTCGGGTCTGGTCCGCCTCTATTTGTTCACCCTACTGTAGTACCTAATACTTTCATCAACCGATTTTTCACTGACGGTTAGAAATTTCAGATTTTTCACGGATTTCAGTTTAAGGTGTGCCCGGATGGACATGGGTAAAAATTTGCAGAACGAAACTCCTTTGTCAAGTCACCTTCTATACGATTTTAAGCGATCGTATTCACGAAGAAGAGAATCTCACTGGTTTTAATGCCGAAAACACGTACTAAGAAAGAAAATAAAAAATATTCTCACTAGTTTTGAGTATATTTATTTTTATAATTGAAAGTTGATTTTCTACCCCCGTCAAAATCCCGAAAAAAAAATAAATAAATGATAATATCCTTTGGCGAAGTAGATATGTAATCGTCGATATATCGGCGCCTCGCGATCGGTTAAATCGTTCGATCGAACCACCCACGATCGGTCCATTAGCGCTCAGCGGGGGCCTACTCCACGATCAGAGTATGATAGTGTATACGAAGCGTTGCCTGGAGGCTGAGATCCTCAGGACACGGGGCGATATCCTCGTCCAAATCCGCCCGCGTAGCTGTCTGAGTTTAGAACGAAATGCTTGGACCTCAGGGGTTACGCCGTTTGATTCATCGTTGGATATCACTGCTACTAATTACTTTAAATCCGGTTCTACTCGGCTGGTAGCTAATCTTTCTTTATCCCCTTCTCTCTCTCTCTCTCTCTCTCCCTCTTCGTCTGACACTTATTTATCTATTTTTATTAAGCCACGTAGCCGATCTTTGGGCGATGATCACATAGTGTGTATGTGCATGTATTCATATATAGAAGAGAACGGGGAATCTCACGATGGAATAACCCTGGGGCGAGAGATTTTTCTCTAAGATAATGTAATATGAAAAAAAAATAAAAAAAAAAAAAAAACAAGAAGGGTAAAAGAAAAAGAAAAGGAGCTTGTGGTATATACTATAAGCATATTACCGATTTTTTCCAAATTATATTTCAAAAATAATTTTCTGCGTATCAAAATTCAAGCTCGTGTAATGTTTAAGGTTTAACAGATGATTGTACCGATCGTATAATTTCCTTATATCGGTATAATTTCTTATGAAATATAAAAAAAAAATCTGTAATCCAAAGATGGAACCGTCTTACCTTAACGAGTATCGGTCTATACAGACCTAAAGCCGATTGACTAATCCATGTATCTGCTGTATAAGTTTCTGTTGCTATTTTATACGAGGGAGGGGGATAAATTTACCCTCTAAGAATATCTTACCGGTTTATGGGTTTTTATATTTGCCGAGGGGAAATCCTGCGTGTGGTCATTATTCTACGCTCATATTTCGCGTGTCTTTTATGCACATAGAAAATATATCGTAATCTACGTATATCTATACGCGTGTATTTAACGATTTCCGGTTAATTTTCTACCGATTAAATATACCATCTATAATCTATATACGATATCAGATCGAGATAAGTCGTACAATCGAATAATACTACATTTCTAATTCCAGGAATTGCGGAATAGTAAATACCGATTAAAATATCGTGCGGAAAATTGTCGTCCGTTTTTTTGTTGTTTTTTTGTTTTTTTTTCTCCTCCAAATTGCTTGAGGGAAGGGGCAACGATCGCTGTTGATACTTACCTGATTATAATTATATATGTGAAATATGTGTAAACAGTGAATAGAATGTCTATATGTACCCGAGTTTGTGCATCAGCATGAACATCTCAGCATCAGTAGAACCCAGCAACGAAGCACGTCTCATCGTCAGCTGCAGTAACATCATCAGCCATCAGTTTCGATCATTGCAGTACATCAAGGTTGGTTAGTAAAGAATGCAGTTGGCAATTGAACGTTTGTACTTAACTGTATACAGTACCTATACCTTCCTATACCGGATGAATAAACCTGCAGCAATGTTATACTAATTGATTTCATCCTCTCATTTTACCCATGGGAAATAATCGGTATTACATGCGATCTCGAAATCGGTATACGAAATTTTTTTTTTTTTCTTTTCTTTTTGTTCCCACCTTCATTTTATTTCCTCATTTATTTTATGCCAAACACATTATACCCTGCAGATCGGTATGTCACGATTGATGTTATTAAACGGCATACCTAACGATCACCGGTCACGTATGGAGCCATAGAGGCGATGTAATTTGCTAATTAATGATATTTTCATTATTTTTCTTTTCCTTTTTTAATTGAAACGATCACGATACAATACCCATACGTATATGGGGGCCCAGCTCTATAGCTCGTCGTGAATGATATGATAATTTATTTACAATGTTAATTTTCTATTTGTATATCGTTTCGTTACGCAACTATGGGTTATTAAATCGTATATAAATATATATCTCGTATACATACACACACGCACACACAAATTCCTATAACAATTATATATATATATGCTTATGTTCAAACCTGCTGCTGATGGTGCAGTAGGTATATATATATACAGGGCGAAAGAAACATGGAGCCCATTAGCGTTAGTAATCCAAAGTGGTTAATGAATCGGAGCAATTAAGGGGGGCCTTAAGGGACCTGATGGCCCAGCGACACGATGATCTACGCACAGCTTAGGGAGAATTTATTAATAGGACTTTGTGCCATGGATGGAAAGAAGAAAATAAAAATAAAAAGTAAATAAAAAATAACGATTATATATATTTATATACACGTATATATATATATATTATATCTTATTTTTCTTCCTTCTTTTTCCTGTCCAGTATTTGAATTTATAAATATATATACACGTATGTATATATATTGAAAAGAAAAAAAATTAAAAAAAAAAAAAAAAAGAAAACCCAGTTCACATTATCACGTGTCGCAGCTAATTTATCGAATTAATTAACAATTAATATAATTAGTTATGTGTTTTAATTGACTATTTAAAACGCGTCAATGTTGTGCGATTTATTTTGCGGCGTGTCGCGCGCGCGCGACCAGTTCTCATATATACCTACCTTTTTTATTCTGTTTTTTAAACCCTTTTTTTTTTTTTTTTTCTTTCTTTCTTTCTTGCTTTTTTTTTATTTTTTTTTTTTTTTGCACTTTGATATCATACGTGCATTTCAGTGCTCGAGATTGATTGATCGGCGATCGGTAATCTCTTTACTCTCTATATATACTTGAACAGCAGCAGCAGCAGCAGCAACAGCTCGCAGGTGTCAAAGGCAACAATTTATCGTCAACTGCAACGGAAACGACATAAATGATTTTTATTTAACACACCGTCAGGTAGTAGGTATCAGACCGCAGGGGGGTGGGGGGAGGGGGGCACACGGCACTCGGACTCGGACATACTTACTTTGTAAAATCGACGCGTCGCGTCGCATCCTCAGCCCGTTCGTCATACCGTATTAACACGTCACGTATTAACCCGGTCTGAGATGAAATTGAAAGATTTACGATCGAGACCGATACCGAACCTGATATCTCTTCCATATTGATAATAATAAGATTCGGCTGTTTTTTTTTTTTTTTTGTTTGGTTTTGTTTTTTTCCTTATCTTAAGAATTACAAAAAAGAATGAATTGAAATCATCACATACAGATATACAGAGATGTTCTGTGGAAAGTGGTCAGTCTAATGGCGGCACAATTATTTCTTTTCGCGAATGACAACGCTGCCGCTCGATCACAGACAATCGATCTACTGATATTTTATATGTCTGTGACTGATAATAGACGACGTAGCGGTAGCTGTCACGTCGTAGGTTAAAATGAACTGTCATATTACAATATTGTGTAATTAAATTGTAATATCGTTTATAATACGACGGTATACGATACTATTTCATAAATAAGTAGTACTGAATTGTTAAATTAATTATAGATGTCAATTTCTGTTTATTTATAACATTAGGTTATAAATAACTGTCTTGGTGAAATTTACGCATCTCGGAGTGATAAAGTTAATTAGGCAATAGCATACGAAATTGATTCTTTATGAATTCATTTCAGGTGTGAATTTCTGTTTATTTGCTACACTATTTACTTAGAACAAAGCGATGTGAATATCATTCAATGAGCAATATTCGCCTTGATTCAGTGAAAGTGTTCCATCCTACGAGGCATCTTTGCTGAATAAAACAATACTCTACATGTCTTCTCAGCCTAATAAGTACGAAAATAGTCCTGCGTAAGTGATGTGTTAGTCCATCAATGCGTGTTGAAGTTTCATCGAGTAATAAATTAATTGAAATTATTGTTCTTATTGTAAATCTATTTAATTGTGTATTTGATTGCTGTGTAGAATAAAGCAAAAATTCATGACTACTTATTTATGAAATAGATAACTGTTGTATTAGGAAGGATATCACAATTCAATTACACAATATTGTATATTATATTGCTCGATGAATGATTTTCACATCGCTATGTTCGTAACCCTCCTTGTCCAAGGGATGCAGCGGATCAGTCAGTCTGAAATGCACGGTTGTAAATAATGTAGCAAATAAACAGAAATCCACACCTGCAATGAATTCATAAAGAATCAATTTCGTATGCTATTGCCTAATTAACTTTATTATTCCGAGATGCGTAAATTTCACCAAGACAGTTATTTATAACCTAATGTTATAAATAAACAGAAATCGACATCTGTAATTAATTTAACAATTCAGTACTACTTATTTATGAAATAGTATCGTATACCGTCGTATTATAAACGATATTACAATTTAATTACACAATATTGTAATATGACAGTTCATTTTAACCTACGACGTGACAGCTACCGCTACGTCGTCTATTATCAGTCACAGACATATAAAATATCAGTAGATCGATTGTCTGTGATCGAGCGGCAGCGTTGTCATTCGCGAAAAAAAATAATTGTGCCGCCATTAGACTGACCACTTTCCACAGAACATCTCTGTATATATACACAAGGTAGAAAAAAACCGTTCAACGATCGGTAACGCAGGTGATATCGTACACCTCTCTGCGTATAGCGATTATGAAATTTTTTCATATAATCGTGTATTTATTTTATTACAAAAATAGAAACCAATGACGATGATTAATTAATATTTTTCACACTGCAGTAGATATAATAATTTATTGAACTCATTTATTGCAGTATATGAATCGAGTCATTCGCATGATCCTTTTCCTTCTTATATACTTGTGAACATTCTGTTATAACTTTATCTCTGATTATATAGTTCGTTTGAGACGTATGTGTACACAAGGATATGTCCTGAATATAGAATTGGGCTTAAAGAAAGAAAGAAAGAAAAAAAAAAAGAAACAAAATTTGATTTTTTTTTTTTTTTTTGTTGCGTTTTTATAAAATCATCGGTTTGATTATAACATCCGGGATCAGTATATAAATTGACATAAGGTTTAATCTTTCTAGCGATATAGTTTTGATTTTTAGTCATCTTGACCCGCGTGATCCTTTTTTTTTTTTTTTTTCTTTCTTTCTTTCTTTCTTTTTCTTTTTCTTTATTTCTAATGCAAATTCGAAGTGGGGTCATCGAAGTAGGTATATTAGATGAAATTTTTTTCGTCTAAGTGGGTGGCGCGGAATGAAGAGTTTAAATTTGCGGTTAGCTATAACATTAATCATAATTCGGTCCACCTTCACGTCAGTCCATTCATCTTTGGGCTGAAATCACGCCGTGAGGTGTTCTTAATTATTATAACCGACTACTACGAGGGGCAGGTAGCAATACGGAGAAGGTTCGCTATTCAATAAATAGACTTTGGTCGTCCCTAAATAGTTCCCCAAGAAAGACGAGAAAAGAAAAATAAGAAGAATAAGAAGAAGAAGAAGAAGAAAGAAAAAATGAGACAAATTTAATAATATTTCAGCAATATCGACGCCTATAACGCAGATGATCGTGATTATCGGTTTCAGAAGTATTAAAAGAAAAGAGGAAAAAAAAAAAAAACATTTACGAAAAATATGTAAAAATCTTTAAGAAAAGTAGCGTTGAGTGAAATAAGATGAATAATATAATAATCGTGAAGGTGGATAAACCGCAAGATCCTTTTTTTTTTCTTCTTCTTCTTCATCTTCATCTTCTTCTTCTTCTTCGTCTTCGTACCCGAGTCCCAGTGCAGCTATTTCATTTGACTCCTGGGAGGCCGATTTGCCACGGGCCGGTAGTAAGGATCGTGCCCAAGATTTTCTGTCCGTTTTTTCTCTAGCCCGTCGGCGTTTAATAAACACGTCTAAGCCTGGGCTATATAGCGTGTGACCGAAAAGATGAAAATATGAAAAAGAGCAAAAGATCCTTGCGGTGCGCAGACTTCGAACCAGAGGGGGCCCCCCCATACCTGAGGCCAGAAAACCTCCAACCACCCACGGGGCTGCACGCCAAATTATCCTCTCTGTTATGGCTAAACATTTATGTATTTATTACTTTACAAATCTCTGACACAATGGCATATTCAACCGTGATCAATATGCATTATGGGCTATTCCCTTCACTATATATACCATATATATATAATATATATACATAAAGGTAATTCCAATACTTTTCAGGAGGTTTATTAAATAAATGATTTTTAAACAACGAATTTTTCCTTAAATTATTATATACTTTATTCTACCAACCATTAACAAAATACAACTTATACCTTAAACGTTCAAAAGAAAAATATACCAAATACTGTGACGAACAGCATGATGATCTTTAGGGTACACATCCTAATTCCTTAAGCAGCTAACGTAAGACATCTTTTTCATTATTCGTTGCAGCTAAAGCTACCGTTTTCTGCGTTTCTAGAAAAGATCCTTACGATTCTAGATTTATTTAAAAATAATTTTTCATTGCAGGAGGGATGAAATATTTGTGTCACATCGTAGGGTATTGAAATGTTTTTTTTTTTTTTATTCGTTACGTACGGATGAACGCCTTTTTTCTTATTAATTTATTGACTAACGCGTATCTTTATTTCTCCCTATTTTCTTTTTTTTTTTTTCTTTTCTTTTCCCTAGGGTGTTTAAGGGTGAAAGTCGTGACAGGACTAGACCCGAAGTAGGCGTCGTGGCGCCTATACGGTTGAATCGTCCCGAGTGGCACCGTAGTCGAGCAATAATTACCTCTCAGCTTTGATGTCTCCGCCTTGTTCGCACCCCGCCCTTAAAGATTTCGTGTATGAGAGAAGAAAAAAAAAGAAAAAAAAAAAGAAAAAATAGGGAGAAATAGAATATATCCAGGAACAGAATGGGCGTTTGTACACGGTGCCCATGGTCTCAACGAACCCAAAGGATGACCAGGACTTCAAATTTTTACCTACAGCTACAGGGCGAGATCCTTTCACGGCGACTAGGTCGAAGACAAGGACGAAGGATTGGTCACACGCCACTCAGGAATTCCAAGGACGTCGCGCCGCATCATAACGCGCTCTAACTCACCTGATACATTTATATCTATAATGTATATATATACCTATATGCATATTATATACAAAGGATTTTTATCATATTCAAATTTATTTCATATATAGTACATACGAAGACAATGAATGAAACAGATTCTATCATTCCACCCCTAAAAATCGTTCATATAGTAACGTCAGCTGGCCTCTTTATACCCTTAAATAATTAGGATAAATATTAACCTATATTAAACCGATCCGCATTTAGGATTACACAAGCCCTGTCATATATATATATCTATCGATTGTATTATCCTTAAGACAGAGAGAAAAACCCCCCGTTGAATAAGTAGCGTAAGACCATCAGCTGTCCTTTAAGACATAGATAATCCACCTTAAATCGTCACCTAAAATATATATCGTTGCTAATTAATTCGAAGAATATTTAACGCAGATTCGATACTTTATTTGATCCTTTATTTTTTTTTTTGAACTAAATTTAAACAACTAGTTGACAAATGATGAACACATATATATTTATACACGAAGAAGAGCTAAATACGCGGGTGGTTTAAACTGTGCTTGTGCAGTAGCATTGTCATCGATCTGCAGTGGCGAGTTTTTCTTTTTTTTTTCTTTTTTTTTTTTCACTGTTATATATACCTACTTTGTGTGGTCTTCAAGTGAGGACGTGACGAACGGTGGTCATGTGGTCATGTGCTTCACCACAACTCTTTGGCGGTTCCTTTTTTTTCGACGAGAGGGTTTTTTTCATTTTTTTTTTTCTTCTTCTTCTTCTTCTTCTTAAAGTTAGTTTTCACCTATTCAACGCCTCGCCCCGTGACTCAATTTACGAGCCCTACAGCAACGATGCGATGATGACGCAGGATCGGTATATACCGCGATCTTTTATTTCTTATACATATTCTTATGCATATAGTATATATATATATAGAAGAAAAAGATCGTAATCGTAAATGATCGTTTCGATGATATTGACTATTTTTTTTGTCAACTGATGAACATGTATACATCCGAAATACAGTAAATTAGAGAACTTTATACCAGTCGTGGTATTAATATACCTAATTTAAAAATATCTTTGCACCCGGCTGATTAAACGCGTGCACTCGTTTATATTTTCAGTGTACATTAATTTTTTTTTTCTCTCTCTCTCTCTCTCAATCTCTTAGTCGCCATTTATTCAAGCCAGGAGTTAAAATCTTGACAGATTTATGATTAACAGTTCGCGGTCATCTATCTGGGCATCGCCGCTAAAAGCCCACGTGCTGCTTAGCTATTAGCTAAACGCACGTTATATATTCTCATCATGCAGTTTAACATCTGTTCCGCTATTTTTACAAGATATTTTATCTCTCTTTTATTTTTTTATTTTTCTTTCCCTCTTCATTTTCATCTTCAACAACTCCAGACACTCCACCCGGCAGTTTCTCTTCCGTTATTAAACACAACCCCCCCCCCCCCCCCCCTTTGTGCCCTTATTCATCGTCATAGTGTTTTACCCCAAAGTTGAGAAAACCACTTCCGCCATACAGTGGTGGAATAGAAAAACTATCTTATCCGCTATTTTCATTCTTACTGAAGGTCGGTAAATCTGAAGTGTTTCCTTATGAATTCTTCACATGCGGTCACTTAAGCATATAAGAGGCCCCCACTAATACGCTTGCTACTTGAGGTCCTTGAATTAGAGTATATCTTCCCTTCTATATAATGCACAGATGTCTAGATATAGAAGTTAAAAATCTTTAACAAATTGCTGATCCGATTGAATAGATTACCATTTCGATCATATGCACTAATATATATATATATATATGCTTGATGGGTTCACGGATTTAAAAATCGATACCAATGTATCGTAATACTGAATCTGGAATGCGGAACGTAGGTAATTGCCTCCTGATATTTTGTTTGCTAACGATAAACCTGCAAACACGCGATAAATACCAATTTATCTCATACATATATATATATATATATATATATATATATACCTGGTATGTGTGTCCAGGTGGATATATTAAACGGATCTTTATAACGACCGTTAAAAATGAAATTGAAATAATTGGTGAAATTAGTTACGGTAAACGTAGGGATGGGATGGGTACCACGCGATTTTTCGATACTAAACCGTACCTATAGAAATTAAAAATCGTATTTTCCGAAAGGGTGATAGCGGATGGGGTGATATGAATGTCGCGATTTTTTTTTTTTTTTCTTTCCGATCGCTTGTACCCCTCGAAAAAGTCTTAAACATACACACACAGACATGCACAAACGCACACATATCGTTTTACTTTATCATAAAGCACATAAAACCGGGTAACCAACCAGTTTATAGAGGTTTAAGAAAGGCGGATGAGACGTTAATCCGGAGGTGGAGTTAGCCGAAGCGACGCCCAGCGTCCCTCTGAGGGACCACGTGTTCGAAAACGTCAGTAGTATTAATTCTCTGCTATATATCATATACCTATGGCGAAAGTTTATTTAAAGCAGAAAAACAAAAAAACAAAAAAAAAAAAGAACTGGATAAAAAATTGACGAAATTATTAACGTCTACTATAGTGTAGTTCGAACTGATTTGAATAAGAAAAGAAAGAAAGATAAACAAAAAGAGAAAAGCTTAACTTAGAGTTAGATTGCGCTCATTTCATTTATATTTTATAACTTTTACCGCTCGATTTTTCAAATATATTTAGCGCGTATGCGCGCGCACTCAACGATTCCTATACTCAAGATTTATAGAATTCTATAATCTCATCAGAGCTCGTACGCAACGCGACGCGACGCGACGCGACGCATGAACGTAAACGGTTTAAAGAGAGCGCGGAATCTGAGGAACTTGAGGGCTGGACCAGAGGCGGAGCGAGATTTAATCTGTCTTGGGGGGGTCTTGGCAGAGAACTTCAACGACCAGATCTACTCTTGGTTTCACAGACGACCGCGTGCAGTTGCAACCAGAGTCCTATACTCGATCGGTTTGGCCGACGGTTGTTTCGTCGAGTATATGTATATATATATAGGTACATATAAATATATATATATATAATATATGCATACATATGTATTATAGTTTGTCAAAATAAATTCATAAATATACATATATATGTATATATATATATATAATATATGTACTATATATGAGTGTGTATATAATATGTACATAGATATATATATATATATACACGATATACATATCATATCATATATTCAAATAATTAAATAGAAAACTTAATTTCGAAGAAAGAAGAAGAAAAAAGAAAAAGAAAAAGAAAAAAACCAAAAGAGAACAATCGACGTCGCAGCTATTCGCGATTTCATATAAAACAAAAGAAGAAGAAGAAGAAGAAAAAAAAAACAATATAAATAATAATAATAATAATAATAATAATAATAATAATATAATATAAAAAACAAAAAAAAAAAAAAAAACGAAACGAGGTGAAGCAAATTCGTAAAAGCAAAAAAAAAAAAAACAGAAATTCAATTTGTAAAACAAAAATTCTGTCGATACGTCAGAATTTTTTTAATTTCTTTATTTATTTATTTTTTTTTCATTTTTGTAAGACCGTCAGAAGAACGTACCTTAAGGATAATCTGGACATCGTGTGACCAGGAAGGGGGGCCCACCCTCCCCTTCTCCCACTATATTACACAGGGCGTTTGGCCTCCACCACCCCTTGGTTGCTTCGGTAGGGGCGAGTTTCTCCGCAAACCCTAAACCCGTCACAGTCAAACTACAACCGTTCAAACTAAGAGACGTAGTTGGGGGGTCTATATAGTGACTGAATTTACTGATCCAACGTTTGTGCAACGATCTTTCATTCAATTTTTAGTTTTTTTTTTTTTTTTTTTTCTTATTCTTTCAATTTTTACTTTTCAATCAAATTTCAATCAATTTCCCCGATTTTTCTTCTTCTATTTTGTTGTTGTTGTTGTTGTTGTTGTTGTTTTTCTCTTCTTTTCGTTTGGTTTTTTTTTTTTTACATTGATTTCATTTTATTTATTTATTTATTTATTTTTTGTTGTTGTTTTTGTTGTTGTTGTTGTTTTACATATCAATTTCACCCTCGTTTTACCCTCCGACGATAATATTTCGATACTTGTTGCATTCTATTCTACGAGGCTTTTTTCTTATTAAATTAGCTGCAGTGTCAAATTTGCGGGATTTTTATTTTTATTTGTTTATTTTTTTTTTTTTTGGAAATTCAGTTGGAGAGAATTTTTTTACAACAAACAAAAAAAAAAAATAAAAAAAACGGTCTGATCCCTGGTGGCATATATATATATATATATATATATATATATTGAGTGCGCGATTCATAGAAATAAGAATTTTCTTACTTGTAGTGATGTCAGTTTGACAGTTTGACAGTTGGACAGTTTGACACGAGGCTACATACAGGTGCGAGTGAGTAACAGTGATAATACATTAGTGCGATACATCGTTGATTATAATCAGCAAGCAAGCCATTCATCTCGATCAACAAAAAACGAAAAAATAAAAACCAAAAGATGAAACTTTGGATGTTATTCGGAGCTTTAGCGGTAGCTCTTCCTACCCTAACAGCAGAAATAAACAGAAATAAAAACCGTGGACGTGGTTCTATGTGGTGGTAAGTTCAGATCTGATAAAAAAAAACAAACGAAAAAACTTACGTTATATCTATAAAAAATGATTAATTTCATAAAAATCGAAACAATTTTTGTCAATCAATTTTCGGAGTAACATTAAGTTTCATCTCTATCGTATATCTATTATCGACCCTTGAAGCTTTTGCTAATCTTACCAGACGCAGTATTAAAAAAAAAAAAAAAAAAATCAAATAAAACGAAAAGGAAAGAAAAGAGAATCTAATCAATGATAGATCTTAGATTCAATTGACATTATTTCATCACTATAGTATTGTTGATTTTGTTGTTTAAAGATTATGGTATGGGTGAATAGGTAAAGGGACCTTTTATCACTCTGAATTTATGGTATATGAGATGATGATACCTACGTGTATAAAATGTATGTATAGGTATGTATGTATATAAGCAATGGCAGTTATTTGAAGTATATGCTTTGATAGTCCCACGAAGTTTGTAGCCGGGTTATGTAAAAGTAAGAGCTTGGGCACAAGCGAGCATATAAAGGGGCCCCGGAGTTTGCCACCCCGTGTGCATTCAATAAGTGATGTCCATAAATAAGTGTGCCTGAGACCGGTTACGATATTGCTTGTAATTTACGTCGAACAGCAATCCGCTTCAGCGACGCTCAACTGCGTTTAGTATCAATTTATTTCTAGAAAAAAGAAGAAGAAGAAGAAGAAGAAGAAGAAAAAAACAATCTTACGAATCAATATTTTCACATATATTAAGGAAACTTGACAATTCATATACACACCGATACTTTAGGATATGGCTCGATGTCCTAAGCCGATAATATCGTTCGAAATAGAAATCTTTTACCAAAAATCTGATCGAACTTGTGAAATATTTTTTCTTTTTTTTTTTTGTATCATCACATGAAATAATTGTGACTAATAAACTCTCGGAGTTGGCTACCGTTCTTCTCTTAGCTTGCCGGTTTATCGGTTACTAATAGATCAGTCTCTAGGCCCGTATTAGGGATCCGGTATTTCCATGCGAGCTTAGCTGGTAGCTATAACGTTCTATACGACTGTTGAATTATTCAAGAATCAATGGCAAATTTGTGTCATCGGGACGCGGTGGTATCTATAAATTGTTGTTAAATTTATTTTCAAACCATTCTGTGTGCAATATAGGATACGAAAGATTTGTTTATACAAAACGTGTGTGTGTTAATAGATATCTAATAATCAAATACTAGATAATATATAGTATAAGAAAAAGACTTCATTTCTTCTTCTTCTTCTTCTTTTCTTTTCTTTTTTTTCCCACCATTTACTTGTAATACAAAAAAAACAAAAAAAAATGAATGGCTGAACCACGCATTCATCTAGATCATTAATAAAAATCAATCATCCAGCTCTTGAAATTTATAAACTTCCACGTCATACCTTTGACGTTGACGGCGAGCTTGACGATGTCACTTGATTCACTGTGTTTATTTCTATGTCAAGCTCGTCTCTCGTCACAGTATATGCGTAAGTTACCGTAGGCAGGGGGATGGGGGGAGGGAGGGGGAGTAAATTTTTATAGTTTATAAACTAAACGTGAGTTATTTTTGAATCCAAGATCTCGACCGACGAAAGAGAACAATAATAACGAAAGTCTAAACCGCATTTATTGAAATTACTAAAGAATAACGTAGTTTAAACTTGTTATTTTTTTTTTACAGGGGTATAGCAAAGGCCGGAGAACCTAATAATTTGCCACCAGTATCACCAGCAGCAACTCACATGGATCCAGCAATTCATGCAACATTAAGACGTAAACAGAGAAGATTGGCGCGCGAAAATCCAGGTGTTTTAATGGCAGTTGCAAGAGGAGCTAATCAAGCTATAGTCGAATGTCAACATCAGTTTAGAAATCGGAGGTGGAATTGTTCGACGAAAAATTTCTTGAGGGGAAAAAATCTATTTGGAAAGATCGTGGACAAGGGTGAGTTTATTTATTTTCATTTATATATATATATATATATCGCTGTTTAAATAAAATCAATTCTGAACTTTATCGTGTGGTTATAGATATTTGCATCGCGTGCTGTAAGGGATAAAAACTGAAAAACAAAAAATGAAAAAAAAAAAAATCCTTAAACGAGTGGATAAATCAAAGTTTATACATTTGGTTCTGTAGCTCGATGTATAACCCGTGTAGATACCTCGCAGCTCTATACCATTTCGTTTTTTCTTATTTAATCTCTTTGCATTTTTATGACAGTCTCGCGATTATATTTACGGCCTTTTAATATATCCAAGGAATATACCGGGGACTCGAACCTGATCCTTGCCTTATTCTCTCCTCGAGGCAAAAAGGTATATACATATATATATACATACAGGCTGATTCAGAATTCGTGAGATTTGATTTAGTTTTTTTTTTTCTTTTTTTTTTTTTGTAGTAGTAAAAAAATGGGTGATGAAATTTCGGTACCAATTTTGACTAGGATTAACCCCTCGAAATTATTCGTCAGTAATTCTTAATCACCGTATATGATGTATGAAAAATGTAGGGAAAAATGAAAAATTGATATAAAATTAGAATGAAAAGAAAAAGAGAGAAAGCTCGCGTCGTAGTCGTCTTAGTCGTATTAAGTTAGTCTTAGTCTTACACAAGATATATACCTATAGGGGGATTCCCCCTTTTACTCTTTCCTCTCGGAAGCGTTTCAATCGACAATTTGTCGAGAGCGATTCTCCGCGGTGAAGTACCTTGTTGTCGTCGTTTTATTTTTCTCTGTACCTACTGATGCCTTGCTGCCAGCATCAGCATCAGCATCAGCCTTGGTTAGAATCTCCGTAGGTATATCCTACGTATATATATCCTCTTTTAAAGGGCAACACGGGTAAGAAGTGCGTACGCGTCAGACAGCGTGCTGGGAATGGATCGATCCGTCGATCCGTCGTTAATTCCATCTGTATATATATATATATCGTGTAGACCCGCGAGTCTAAAAGTCTCGCAATACCGCGATTTAAACTTACACTCATAGATTTTGGGTTACTACGATAAGTAGCATACAGACTCTATATCTTAAGAGATTCTTATACGGTACCCAAAATTCTCATTTGAATTATTAATACATAGAGTTTAAAGAAATTCTCCATATATATATACACACACGCTCGTAAAAACTAAAAACCACTCACCTACCTACCTACGTATCCTACCTGCCTACCTACCTACCTTAGTTCGAAAGTTCATTTCTTTAAATGCTCGCAAACAGTTTTAAAGATACGTTTGTCTTTCGTATACCTACGCATAGGGCGCCTATATACTTGATACCGGTCTTAGGTTCTCCAATCCTTACTTATCCATATTCTGTAATACAGGTCCGATCCACGTCTGGTTCCGTCCATCATTATAATATATACGTATATGGAAACGTGTGATCGTGATGGTGATGGTGATGGTGATGGTGATGGTGATGGTATATATCACAGAAGAAATATAGAAAAATAAAAAATTGACCAGAAAATTTGACAAATCGATATATAGCCGACAAAAAATAATTATTAATGGATAAATCGTATACCGCTAATTGCCTTCCCCACCCGCCACCCCCCCTCACCCTCCTTCTTTAGCTACCAACTGACAAAACAGGGGAATCCGATTTTGTTAATGACACTTTTGAGTCATTAACCGATCGACTCCGTCCTTCTTCTCTAGCCATTTGTCAAAGTTGTCAACAGTCTCGTACTCGGTTATTCTTCGCCCTTTTGGTCGCTCCAGGTACCTTTACACCCTAGTATAGAAAGACTTTTTTTTCTTTTTCTGCTACATATACATATTCACACATATTATATAGATAGTATATAGAAAATCTACGAAGAAGTACGACCGTTGTGTCACAAACAACGCACGTTCAAATAACATCATGTAAAATCTCTTTTCTTTTTTTTTTGTTTTTTCTTTTCTTTACTATATTTCACTAAATGGGGTCATTTATGGGGGTTGAAATTGTAAGTGAAAATAAAAGAAAAAAAGAAAAAAAACCTTCGGCTTAACGCGTATACATATATGAGTGAGCAATCGATCTGACATATAGGATCTCTAAATAAGATATCCCGTAGGGGTAGAACAAACGGGGAGAAATTTTCTGCGCACGGGGACCATCTGGCCCTTCCGGCGAACCCCCAATCGTGATTTAGAAAATATCCAAAAGTGATTTTGGCCTTTTATTTATCATTTTTTCTGTTTTGCTCTGTTTCGCTCTAATCGTAGATGGTCGAGGATCGTTTGCTATATGCAACAGTATAGCTTACCCTCCCCTATAGCTTACGGTCATTGAACGTTGACGATGAAACGAAGACAGGAACGTGTATGGTATATATAGTACGACAAAACCCAGTTTTTTTAAGTATCTATAATCCCTCATTTCAATGATAATGGATAGTACAAACAAGCATATAATGAATGAATGAATGAATGAATGAAGAGAAACGACGACAAAACCCTACAACGGGGTTGGGTGGCTAGGGGTATTTGACGACTAAACTGGACCTAACTGGACGTTAGGGTTTGTACGTTCATTCTTCGCAGTCTATAAACCTACATCATCTGTATTCTTTACATTTTTTTTTTTTTTTATTCCATTTTGTTTTTCCTCTTCTTGTTTTCAACACAAGAATCAATTTTCATTTATCACCTACCATATAGGTATAAGGGATGCAAAAAAAAAAAGATTGAAAAAATTGAAGAAGATTGAAGAAAATTGAAGAAAAAATTAACGTGGAAGAAAATTTTACACCTCGACAATAATTATTTCATTCATACTTTTTGCAGGCAAAACTTTGGTAATAAAAATAGAAATAGAAAGAGAGAGGGAGAGAGAGAGAGAGAGATATATAGAGTAATAGTGGCATAGGGCAGATAAAATCTCGATCACCCTGACAAAGATCATTATCACGAATTTGTAATAGTAGTAGTAGTAGTAGTTTTTTTTTTTTTTTTTTTTTTTTTTTCATACACCTATATACATAATATACATAGAAGATTTCGATCAAGATCAGATATACAGCGAGTTATATTATATAGGTATATGGTTAGGGGGGGAACAACAGTTCATTGGCATTGTAACGAAACTCTAACGGACTAATAACAGTCTTTATACCTACATATAGAGGAGAATATAAGTCTGGTTATTATTATTATTATCATTATCATTATTATTATTATTATGATTATTATTATTATTATTATTATTACTATTACTAATGTTGTTATTATACAGCTGCTCTTTAAAGGCCACGGGACTGGCAAATTATTCGAGAGATTTAAATTATTCTTGAAATTGTTCCTTTCTTTAATTTTTTGCCTTTTTTTTTCCTTCTTTCTTTCTTTCTTTCTTTTTCTTTGCAGTCTTCTCGTTTTCGAGCGAACAGGTATATCAAACAAAGCTTCGCACCTCGTGTATATACATATATATATATATATAGGGTGTATATATAATATATATACACAAAAATAAATAAATTTTCTCACCTCTTTCACTTTTTATTCACCGTTTTTTTCTTTTTTTTTCTTTCTTTCTTTCCCACTTCTATAAGGCTCGCGATTATATAATTAGGCAAAAGTGAAAAAACGCTAATACCCATAAATATATATATATTTATATCCGACACCGAAAAATCAAAATTCCAAAGAGCGTCTGCGGTTTTAGGTGGTGCGGTGGTGGTACCCCGCGATCTCGAGCAATGTGTGTGGTAGCCTGAAGAAAACGGTCGGCAGCGGTTGGCGGCAAAATGATTATAGAGTACGAAGGCGCTTGGTATATATACCCATAGCTATAATATTCAGTACAGTCGGGCTAAAAAATTGGCCAACATTTTTTGGCAGAGAAAAAAAAAAAAACAACGAAATCAAACGACCAAAAAAAAAAAAACAAAATCACAATATTTTTTTTTGTGTTTTTTTCTTTTATCTTCTTACCTCAAAATTTTACCTTGACAATTTTTTTTTCTTAATTCTTATTTCTCTTTTTATCTTCTTATCTGCTTATCTTATCTTTACTTTCATAACGATCTGTATATATATATATATATATATATAGAGTGCGAATCTGTCGTTGAATGTATGACGAGTATCTTATCCTTCTTATTCTTCTTCTTATTCTTACCCTTTATTTACTTCTTTTTTTTTTTTCTTCTTCTTCTTTTATTCTTGTTATTTTCTGCGGTTAAACTCGTCGAGTCAGAAACCAAATAAGATGTAAAAATGAAGGAAATACGAGTTGGAGTGCGGCGCACGTTTTGCAAGAAATCGTGGCGTGCAGTCGACACATGTAGCCGATCATAGGCTGGGATTTATCGCGGCGCAACGCCATTGCAAAAACAGGTACCCCCCTTATAGGGCCCACGTTACGAGCCGTAGTCGGGGTCCGTTGGGGCCCCAACCACCAAGACCAGTATTGATTCAATTTATCCTATAAACGGTTGATTATGTCTGGAACGCGCTACGTCCGAGCTTCTATAGATATATATATATATGTAGCTATATATATACCTTTATATACCTACTTCGAAAATATCCGGAGCGCCATCCCGTACCATCCCATACCATATAACATCTCAGACCGTGTTTAATGAAGACGTGATTAGAAGTGGGAACGAGATCATTATAATCCATTATAGGAATCGTACGTCGTAGGTGATCGCGATACGATTTTTATTTCAACAAATGATCGTTATACAGAGAAGAGAGATGATGATGAAAGGGAAGAAGAAGAAGAAGAAGAATTTTTTTTCCAACTAAATAAAGTATAAAAAGAACAAAAAAAACTAGAGAGAAAACGAAAAATATAATCTCTCATTAAATTCCATTCACGTACTATTATATATATATATACTTTTATTCAAAAAGTTTCAGAAAAAGTTTGTATATCTTTTAGATTTCATAAACTGCCCTGAGTACAGCATATACCGTGATCTGCCCTGTGGGGCCAACTGTAGGTAGCAATAATTTCCGGTGATTTTATCTCTTACGGAATTTTCCCAGTCTGACGTAAATGCGTCTCGTAAACTCTTCCGCGATGTCGCTCGAGGGCGATCTTCGAGTTCCTATCACGCAACAAGTCGAGTTAGTCACCGGCGCGAAAAAAAAAATAAAAAATAAAAAATAAAAACAAAAGATTCTATTTCGAAAAATTAAAAATATTTATATTATACCTTTATTGGACTTTGGTAACAATTTTTTTTTTTTTTTTTTTTTGTTTTTTTCTTGTACATATTTCTAAACCGTCCTGGTCCATGGAAGCATTTTTTAAATTCATAAATGACCAAATTAAGGATCATCCCCCCAATGTATGTATATATATGTAAAAATGTAGATATGAGACAGGTGTAACGAAGAAAAGAAAAATTTGACTCTCAACTTAAGATCAACTATTTGGTCAGTATAATAAACCCACGCTGCCATAGTCGTTCGAATATTTAAACATCGATAAGACGACGAGCTATTTATTGTCCCGAGAACAAGGAGAAAGAATTCCGAGTGCAAACACGAGTTTGTTATACACATATGTGTGTATTTGTGTATATATATAATGTATATATATACATGTGTGTGATTGTGTACTGTAAAGCGATCGAGTCGACCGAGAAGAATGATTACACAGGTACACATTGTGTCTTATACCTTCCATTTCTTTTCCTTTTCCTTTTCCTTCTTTTCATTTTTAGCTTTTCTTTTTTTTTTTTTAAATCGTATTATTATTTCTTCTTCAAATTATGTGTTTCACGCTGTTTTTTCTTTCTCTTCATCTTCATATTCATCTTCATCATCTTGTTTTTCTTCTTGTAGACCTGATGAAGATTATCATATATATCCGATTCCCACGAGAAATAAAAAAAAAAAAAAAAAAAATTGTGCGTCATCGCAAGGTGTCGTGTCTGTGTCATATAGCCATATGCGATAACGCGGTGGTGATGGTGATGGTGGTGGTGGTGGTGGATACTGACTAAAGCTTCGGTTATCTTTTGTTTGAAAATCGTAAAACGGTTCCACATATTGTTAACACAGGTTGTTCAATACTTATACCCTATTATATACCCTGTACCTCGTCTATAACTCTACGTAGAGACGTTATCGATGTTATAATATTTACCGATCTTATGTTAGTTAGAACGTTTCTCACCTGCCGCTTTATACTACGTATATGCTGGATGGTTAAAGAAATTTCGTTGAAATTTTTTTTCAAATAAAGAAATCTGTTGGAGAATGTAGAAAAGAAAGAAGAGAAAAAAAAAAAAATATGATAAATATTTCAAATTCGGAAAAAGGAAAAACTGACCGATCTTCACTTTTATACCGTGACAAATTTCTAGTCAGATAATACCGATTCGTCACGAAGCTACCCAAGACATGTCCTTTCAATTTTCCTAATCCTCGTCCCTCCAGGACGACTTCTTCTTCTTCTTCTTCTTCTTCTTCTTCTTATTCTTCGGCTGCTGTAGCAACCGCGTGGTTCAACCAACAGAAGCGATGGGTGATGACTACCGCGTTCAGTATACGACGGCTCACGCCGAGCACAAAAATCCCTTAGGGCGTCCAATAATGGCTACTAAGATTTATACCGTTCCACTATGTTATGAGCGGAGACACCGGGAGACTTTGGTAAATCTCACGGGGGGCCCGTCTCTCTCTCTTGGCTCTCACAGTCCGTTCTATATGGCCCCAAACCCACTCTAGCTACCTTCGGGGCCTACCATCATCCTGTCTCCTAAATTTCATTTGTTCCAGATATTATTCGACGTTATTACACTACGGTAAAATTTTCGAACCCATATACCGCACTCCCCCGTTCGCATCTTATACGTTCCCAAAAATAAGAAAAAGAAAAAAGGAAAAGGAAACAGGATAAAATTTCTCCCAAAAAACTTTCGCAAAATCATATCAAATCTCATACTCCATCCTTTCGTTTATCTTATTCGAATCGAGTATTGCACTGCTTTTATAGTACCATGCATCTTCACCGAATTGTTCAGAGTTCCGTGATAGGTGCGAGTTTGCAACACCTGTAGCAGCATCACGTTATGCAGATAAGGGGTCGAAAGATCGTTTTAAGGATGAGGTTTGTGCGGAAGAGGTCAGAGAGGTGAACCTCGGGGTCATCTCGGCCGGTCTCTTCCACCTGTGGGTCCTTTGGGTCCTCTTGCAGGTAGTAGTCGGAGGGATTGAGACGTTGTGACGTCACAGCCACCACGCGCCCGCACAACGTGGTGGTAAAAGTTTTGTCATCGAAAGACGTGCTTCGAAGTATAATAATTTTTTTATTTTAAAAAGAGTTAAAAATTGACCCAATTGTTTTTTTTTTTTTTTTCCTGTTTTTTCTTTACCTCATCTCTTCTCGAAATTATCAGCTTTTAATTTACGAAACACAGAATTGATTTTCTATACACCGGTAAGGCTCGATCCATTATAAGGATATATCCTCATTCATACGGTAACACGACGATAGATATAAGCCAATAGATATAAGGTCGGCGACACAAAGGATACTCTGGCTCTACGGCGTAGGCCGTAAAGTATAATCTTGCGTAATTAACAGATTTTTAATAGTTTTACTAACAAAAAAAAAACGTGGGCTCGGTCACTTCGTCCACCGGTCATATCCCGTCTTTCTTTCTCATATTATTCAGAGGTGAAATTTTTCTCAATGAATTTTTCTCAATGATCTACTTATAGTAGATCGTATATCTGCGATACAGTAATGCAAAGGTGATTCAAATTGAACGTTATACATTTTTGGGAATAGATTCCTTGCGAAATTTAAAGACAAAATTTCCTTTACCAAAAATTCGAGGACCCAATAGTTTCCAAGATACGGAAAATCTCAGTTGACCAATCGCAGAAGTCATAAGTTATTACGCGGCCAGGGCCGGCTACGATGCAGGTAAGCTGCGCAGTAACCCTGTCAATTGGTTAACTAAGATCTTCCGTAGCTCGTAAACTATCGGTCCTTCGAATTTACGGTAAAGGATATTTAGTCTTAGATTATCGGTGGGAATCTACCCTGAAAATATTACCTCGCTAAGTCTGAATTCACCCTGTATATATGTATTTAGCAGAAAATATGCAGTTCAGTAATATGATACCATTTATCTGTAATGACACGAATGAGTAAACAGAAAATAATAAAAGTCCATAACGAGTGTAATTCGTATAAATTTTACTGCAAGCTATTCAATTCAATGAGATCTCTTCAGTTATTAATATGATTTCATCATTTTATGGGGTTTTTTTTTTTTTTTTTTTTTTGTTTCTTTATTTTTCCAGGATGCAGAGAGACGGCTTTTATCTACGCGATTACAAGCGCTGCAGTGACTCACAGTATTGCTAGGGCGTGCAGCGAAGGTAGCATACAATCTTGTTCATGTGATTACACACATCAATCTAGGGCACCGTCAGATGTAAGGGACTGGGAGTGGGGCGGATGTTCTGACAATATTGGTTACGGTTTCAAATTTTCAAGAGAATTCGTCGACACTGGTGAACGGGGACGTAATCTTCGTGAAAAAATGAATCTACACAATAACGAAGCTGGAAGAGCGGTACGATTTATTTTCCACAATTTTTCACCGATTTTTCACGATTTCTTTTTTTTTTTTTTTATCTCCAAGGATTCTTTTCTTTTTTTTTTCTCTTCTTCTTGCACTCTTTTTGAACCAGAACTCTTCAATTCTGTTCCTCTACGATGACGAGATGCAAAAAAAAAAAAAAAAAGATAAATGAACCCCCTTTAATTTTAATTTTGTGTTTTTTTGTTTCTTTTTTACAGCACGTCTCATCGGAGATGCGAAAGGAGTGCAAATGCCACGGTATGTCTGGTTCATGTACGGTAAAAACATGCTGGATGCGTCTTCCGAACTTCAGAGTAGTAGGAGATAATCTTAAGGATCGATTTGACGGTGCATCACGTGTGATGGTCAGTAATTCGGACAGGATTCGTGGTAACAGTAACATGATAACAAGTAATTCAGCTAGTAATTCGGTACACGGTCATAGGGAGGGTCCAGGTCGTAAGCACAGATATAATTTTCAATTAAAACCGTATAATCCAGATCACAAATCGCCAGGTGCAAAAGATTTGGTTTATTTGGAACCGTCACCAGCCTTTTGTGAGAAAAATCCAAAACTCGGTATACTAGGTACACATGGTAGACAGTGTAACGATACTAGCATAGGGGTTGATGGTTGCGATTTAATGTGCTGCGGACGGGGTTACAAGACCGAAGAAGTTCACGTTACGGAAAGATGCGCATGTACATTTCACTGGTGTTGTAAAGTCAAGTGTAAACTTTGCAAAACTACAAAAACTGTACACACTTGTTTGTAGGCAGATGAAAAATTATCAGTTTCTTTCTTTTTTTTTTTTCTTTTTTTGACAGAACGAATTCATTTACCCCACTCTACACATACCCCCTTTTCTCCTTCCTGGCGAAGGATTAATATTAATAATATGATTAACAGATTTATTATACAGAAATATTATTATTATTATTATTAAGCCAATCAAGAAGCTGGATCTAGATATATGAGTGATGCAAATTTCTTATAATCAGACAAGTTTACTCGGTTCTATATAGTTTTTTTTTTTTTTTTTTTTTTTTTTTTTCTTTCCATTTTTATCAATTGACTAAAATTTCGTTTTTTTTTCTTCATTTTATTCAAGATAAATCCTTCAATATAATACCCTGCCCAGTATTACGCGATATACTTATAATTATTTAATTTATTATATAATATAATCTATACATATAACATATGTATACACCTAACGATATAAATATAATATTTAGAAGAAGAAGGGAGAAAAGATAAAAAATAAAAAAAAAAAAAAGAAATCATTTTAAGACTGAAAACAGCGAAGTGTATTTAGGGTATAGATATCTATAATATGTATGCGATTATTATATTCTTACAGAATATATTTAATAATAATTAATTGATTTAGTCTAATATGTTTTTTATATCATATATATAATAATAACGATATAAGGAAAACATTGTATATATATAATATATATATATATATATTATAGAGGGGTTTGGATTATTTTATATTTAGGATCGCTGAAATTTGTAAACCGATATATATTGACGACCCCCGAAAAAAAAAAAACAAAAAAAAAAAAAACTGTCAAAATTCTGAATCCTTAATTAATTTTCGAATTTTATTTATTACGTCAAATAGATAGACGTGTACTTTCATACGATACGACTCTATATATTGTCGTTTTTTTTTTTTTTTTTATATGATATAAATATATTTTGTAAATAATAATAATAATAATAATAATAATAATAATAATAATAATAATAATGAAATCATTAGTTATAAAAGATCGTAATAATTATTTGAAAAAATCAAATTTCTAATAATTTGATAAATAATTTTATATAATATAATATAATATAATATAATATAATATAATATAAACGCGTATACGGTGCTCGTATGACTCTTATAGTATATTAAAATAATGAATGCAAAAACCCACGCGTATAGGTAGAGTATGCCTATACCTACCTGTCCTAAAAATTTGTAAATAATTAGCATTAAAATTAACTAATAAGCGGTAATTATAGCGGCCATCTTAGATTAAATTAAATTTTCTTTTTTTTTTTTTTTTTTATATACACACACACACACACCCAGTGTCACGTACTTAAATAATTAGATAGATAGATACTTTACAACTATTTTAATACAGAGAATAAGGAAAAAGAAGAAGGAGAAAATTCGAACAATAATAATAATAATAATAATCATATAATAATAATGAAAATTTCCAGCGTATTATTAAATTATTTTTCTACTGTTATATACCATGTAATGCAGTGTACGATATACATATACTTGTTATTATTAATTAAGACTTGCGAGATTCCTATAATATGGATAATAATTATCGTTTATTAACGGTAAAGAAAAAACTAAAAAATAAAAAAAAAATAAAAACACTACATATGTATACATAAATATATATATAAATATATATATATATATATATATATATATATATATATATAATTATTAACAAACCTCCGTATATAATATATCATTATTTACCATTATTTATACAAATAAAATAATTCAATTGTAAAATATAAAATACCTATATATGTATAATATATATATATATATATATTATATATATCAATTATTAACCCTATTCCCAATTCAATAAAAACACTAATGCAAATTGTATATATGCATAAGGTAAGTAAATTCGTGTAATATAGATATTAAAAATTATCGAGTGAAAGAAGAAGAAGAAGAAGAAGAATAAGAAGAAGAAGAAGAAAAAAAACAGAAAAGTATTTGTTAAAAAATTAATTTAATAAAATCAGTTTCTAAATTCACGATAAATTCGTGAATTGGGCTGGGGTTGTGGTTTTGTGGGGAGGGGGGAATGGGGTTGTTTTTAATAACGAAATTTTACGTTACGTATAGGTATATGTACACATGTTCACCCGTACGTAGAGCTATATGATCGTAAAAGAAATTCTTCGTTCGGGAGAGGCTCCCAGCATCCTAAGACAAGAATCTCCGGCAGCCGAGCACTTCTCACGGCGGTACCTTTGATCTTTTCTCTCCTCTGGGCATGATGCCCCTCTATCTTTCTCCCGCGCGTTCGCAGGACCCCGTTCATATATACCAAACCACGCCATATATATACCCCTCGTTTCTACACTACACTGATGCTTCCAACCCCCAACCCCCCAACCCTCCCCCCTCCCCGTCCCGAACTATACCAGATTCATTCACTTTTACTATTATTACGCGTTTCGTTTTCGAGGGGCTGCAAACCAGTCCTTGGAAAAAAAAAAAAAAAAATGAATAAAATGAATGAAAAGGATGAGAGAAAAAAAAGGGTTTCATTTCTGATTTCCCGCCGTTCCCCTCAATTTCAAATTCCTCGATTGATATTAGCGAATTTATTTTCTTCTTATACCTTCATTATCTTCTAATTAGGTAAAAAGAAGAAGAAGAAGAAGAAGAAGAAAAGGAGAGAGAAAACAAAAAAAAACATAAGAATACGAATTCTTTGAATGTAAAAAAAATTCGTTGACTCGGGGGTGCAGCTAGAGCCATTACCATTCGTTATCTATTTCAATTCTGAACCCTTTTATAGTTGGATTCCTACTGGATTCCATGGTCTTATCGTCGCGTGCAGCCTTCACCTTCAACAGAGAGAAGTCGAGCCCGCCTGGTAAGCCTTAAGGATCTTTTAACATCACGGTACATATAGTATATATATATATATATATACATATGTGTATGTATGTGTATGTGTGTAACCTGGAACCTGGCAGGGGCCCAGGATACTATAGAACTGAACCCGTGCCTCTCTTCTCTCTGCATATCTACTACGTTACCGCCGCATCGCGGCCGCGGCCTCCCACGATATTCAACTCAAACCGCCCGCGAGTTATGAAGTTGTCCGATGACTACACCCGGCTGGAGCAACTTGCTTGCTTGCTTGCTTGCTTGCTTGCCCCATGGCTCAGCCCTTTTTTTTAAAACGGATAATCTTTTGTCTGTTACACGCAGCTATAAGATATATATACATATACATATATATATATATATATATACAAGAACAGAAAAGCTCACGTACCGTAAAAGAGAGAGAGAGAGAGAGAGAGAGAGAGGGAAAAGGAGAAAAGCAGAGACTGGGCGAGATATCAAACGAACAACTATTGCAGATTGATATAAACGCGTTCGCGAGAAGAATAGAGATTTTCTATCTTATTTTTTTTACAAATATATATACGACGGGCGGGGGGGGGGAGAGGGATAAAAATACGGGATAAGCGAGAGTTGAATATATATGTCGCGCATCAAGGATGCAGTGCATGAGACTCAACGGACGATCGCCCACAACACGTGGCGTGTCGCGGCCCGCTGTGTTAAGATCTTATCGAGCAAGGACCCTCGTAACCTCTAAATGTTTTCATCGCCTCTATCAGATGTGACCCGGGACCGGCTAGGATATAGCCCTGCGAAGCCGACTTCTTTTATTACGAACGACTTATGCCGCTTTACTTATAGCGCTCAACTACCCCCTACCTACACCCCCCATGCCACCTCCAACCCTTTCGACCCCCTAAGAAAATATACAGGCTTGTTAAACCATAATATAAACTCGGGGAGGTGAAATGTTTTTGTTTTTGTCTTTTTTTTTTTATGAAAATGATATTCGAATAAATTAACGCCTGCGCGGTTGCAGTAATACCGAACTTTTTTTCCAAAACTTTTCGCATTCGGTGCATTGCTGATATAGATATATATACAGAAAAATGTGTAAAATTTTATTCTGATCTTGATATTAGTCTGATATATATAATATATGCGATGATAATGAGAATCGTTAAGAATGAGTATAGTGAAACGAAAGAAAAAGAAAAAGAAAAAGAAATTCATGAAAATAGTTTGAGCAGTAGAATCTTGAGTCTCGATTACTGCGCTGAGATGAAGATGAAGATGAAGATGAAGATGGAGATGGAGATGGAGATGGAAAGGGAGCCAGGTGGTGATCAGTGGAGACGTATAGGTGGAGGGTTACGAGAAAGTTTAGTAATTGGTTTGAGTATAAAAAGAGTTTCGGTAAAGTAAGTAAGAAGGGCAACGATAAATCAAACAATTTCTTGTTTTTGCGATCAGTAGAGGTCTTAAAGCCCTGAAGCGCGCGAGTACTTCAAGAAGCTTGGGGGCAGCAGCAGCAGCAGCAGCAGCAGCAGCAATACGTCCGAGCGAGAGAGCGGAATGGCAAGAATCTTTGAAAGGACGCGATGTCCTGGCCGTGGGAACGCGGTGGACGCGAACCGTCGTCGTCTGCAAGATGGGCTACGATCTATAAGACCACCGTGTCCAGACCTTCGAATTACGCTGTTTTGGCATGTGTTATAAGATTCCCGCGAATTCGCATTCGACAGGATCGCAAGGAATCCGTCCCACGACTGTGGGAACAGACCTTAGAAAATACAAAATATGTCGCTTAACGCCGGTGGACGCAGAAACACGACGCGATGGCAAAACTGTGGTCAATGATACTAAAAGAAAAGAAAAGGAAAAAAAAAAATAATGACGATCAAAAAATCTACAATTGGACCCCCAGTTTTTTTTTTTTCGACTTTAAACCCCCATCGGTGTATGTAGAAGCGATTTCTTCATTTTATTAAAGTTCTTCTCGGTATAAGCTCCCTAAACTACTAGAATCCCGACCTTGAAGGGGCTGGTCCTAATTCGATTAGCTCTGTTGACCCTTTTCTTAGAAATATTAGATTTTTTCCATGAAGTAAAAACAGCTCGGGGTCTCTAATATATATCGAGATCCTATCCCTAATTCGTAACGGTCTGTCGGTTTCCATGGCGACTCTGAACGGCAGCCGCGACGGTGGCCAGATAGCCAGCTATAAGGTCCCTTCAGGGCTGGTTCCACGCACCGTCTTCAGATAATTGAATAAGCGGTTCTCTCGCCGTCGAGTCCAACCAACAGAAGAGGCCGACAACCCGTTGTATGTTTTTCGAATTAAGTGGAATCCAATTGTTGCTTTCCAGAGCGGTTCGTCAGTGATTCGCTACGCCACTCAAGAACCACGAGCGACACACTCTGGCCGTCTTTATCCTTTCTTTCTTTTCACCAAAAAGGCCAGAACTCTATCCCGAAATTGAGTCATTGCGTACGTGTGCATTCAGTGGGGGGAAGAAGGGGGAAGAAATAAAAAATATAAAAAAAAACTGGGGCAAAAAAAAAAAAAAAAATAAATATCTAAAATTTGATAAAACTCAATATATATATATTATACAAGGCGTCTAAAATGACGAACTGATTAAACCGTGAACAAAAGAACGTTAGATACGTCGACAGAAGCTGATGGTCATCCAAGCGACCGGCCACCTAGGTAGCCGTGGACGCGTACCTACCTACCTACCTATATACCAACCGCGTCGTAACTTTGTCGGATAATTAATGATTTTATGATATTAGAAAATACCTGGTATCCGATCAACCGCGTGCGTATAACAACAAACATATGACCACCCAGGATATAAGCGTGTAAGAGGTGCTGATAATAGCTTGTACTCGTTTCTTCATCAAATTGCTAAGTTTTCACCATGTATATGAAATATATTGCTAATTTAATGTCCGATCAAATTGTATATATATATATATATATATAAGAAGAAAGATGAGCAGGGTATGCTCTTTTTTTTTTTTTTTTCTTTTTTCTTCTTCTACTCTCACGTATATAGGTATAGGGTATAATAAAGTCAACCCTTTCGCTTAAGTCAAAGTGATTGCATCACTAAACCGAATTACACTGGATGAAACAGCGGATTTATTTTTTTCCCTTCTTCCACCTTAGCCATGAAGAACCCCCCATATAGCTTCAGAGATTGTGTGTTGGTAATTAACACGCTAATCAACGCCCTCGGTGGCTATGGTGTGTAGGACGGGGTGTCATGGTTTTTGTATAATAGTATATATATATATATATATATATATTATAGTCAAACCAGAGCGGTGAATCTCTTAAGAATCAGATATGTAGGTGTGCTGAGAGGATAAAAACGAAAAATGAATATAAAAAAAGAAAGAAAGAGAGAGAGAGAGAGAGATCAGGAGAACTTTACCAGATGTTTGATTACTGTCTCTTGTTGCACTGACACATCTTCCTTTCATTTTCCTCACATCCCTTTTACATCTCGTTGTATTTTGTTTTTTTGTTTTTTATTCATGTATAGGTATATGTATAACATACTGTTGCAGCAATATCACATTTACGACTAATCACAGGAGATGTACGATGCACGTATACATACTATATGTACAATATAACGAGGCTATGCTGCTGATGCTGATGCTGCAGGGTATTAACAACACTATTACAAGATCGTTCAAGATCGTCAAGTAAAGTGTATTCGGTATATCCATGGTCACTTTTGTAAATAATGATCGGAAGCTTGCCTCAAGGCCTGAAGACCTACCTACTGGCACATTATAATCAACCCTTTATTCCGTGACTCGAATAACGCATAGTCATTCTACTGAAAAATCTATCTCTTAAACAGGTTACATATATATATACAGTTATACATATGTATATGCAGTATATACAGACACGAGTTTCATCTTCAAGCCTCTTCATATTAATGACACTCTTTTTACACACCCTAAATATTTTCTTTTATCTCAATATAATTTCAACCTTACCTTTCGTCACGAGTATATATCAGATGTCCTTCAGGTGTTTGGATTATTTTTATTATTATTTTTTATTTATTTTTTCTATTCTTCTAGTATAAATCATCGATTTACATTAAGGGATGAAAAAAAAAAAAAAAAAAACTGTCGAATATACCAATACGTCACATAACAATTTCATACGTTTATATAGAAGTGTATTTTGTCTGTATATATAGGTATGAGTTTCTTCTCGCAGGGGGTCAAAAATGATAACTTGTTTGGGTGGTCCGTAGGATCAGACAACATTAATTTGTATCTCTGCGCGTTGCTATGGTGGTGGTCTCTTCGTGCCCCCTTTCCCCACCCCTCTATCTTTCTATATATATCTATCGCACTCTTTGGGATGTAATATATAATAAATCGTTTATGTATAGGTAAGGTATCCTGGAGTTATACCTAGTGTGAGAACCGAAGTAAAAAAAGAGAATCGATTGTTATACCACCGCGCGTTCGTTAGTAAAAAAACAATTTTTTGAAAAAAATAATGATAAGAATAATAATAATAATAATAATATCTCGAAAAAATTGGAAACAAATTACCGAATCTCAACGATATCACGGAACTTATTCAATAATTTTCATCCCTTAATCAACTGCAATATTGATATCTTATTAAATGGTAAGAAAAAAAAATGTAACTCGATGATACGCGTGTGGAAAATACCGATGTAATGACAGAGCGTCGACTAATACCTGTTCGATATACCAAGGAGGCTCATCGCATCGGTCAGAAAGAAGAAGAAGAAGAAGAAGAAGAAGAAGAAGTTACTGAGTCCGATCCTCAGACCCACCGCCGTGTTCCGCGAGCGACGTAATTACACCCCAAGGTCGCTAGGAGGCGTCAAAATTGCCCCCAGCTGCACTCACCTTCCTTTCCTTTCCTTTCCATTCCTCTTCTCTTCTCTTCTTTACTCTTCTCTTTACTCCTTTCCCCGCTCTTCATTCCTCAAGCTTTATTCCTTACTTCCCTTCTTAAGGATCTTATAAGACTCATCGGACTCGCAGCTCGAGGCACGGTCGCGGGTAGGTAGAATTGAGTAGTGAAGGTATGTGTGTGGACGGACATGAGACATCCTCGAATGGCTATTATCGAAATTGATATTTCACCGATTGAAGGATAAGGGGAGATCAACGATCTCCGATTTATATTGATTAATTTTCTTCTAATCAATAATGAATAAATATCGATTTTATTTATCCTTATTTTCAGCAGATAGGAGATAAGGATTATAATATTTTTGCTAGTTTGCTAAAAATTGAAAAAAAAAAAAGCTTTTTTTTTATACACGGGATATAAAAGACCAGAGATTGTATTTATAAATCGGGACTTACCCGCTGCGGGTATTCCAACGATGTAAGGGACTAACGAAGCCGTCTTGATCCCGAGGATCCCTCAGGCATTGTTTCGTGGGTGGGAGACTGGGTTCGCGCCCTTATCAAATGTCGATCTAAGAACCATCCGACCGATCAAACGAAGCGTAATTCATGATTTCTATTCCAGAGAAGCATGAGTCTGGATTTACCATGTATAATAAAAAAATAATAATAATTATACGTAATGATGATAATTGGGTATTTAGGTATATATTGTATTTCGATGTGAATACACTAAATATTTCGATTTCAAATCCGCTATGCTGCAGAGACTCAATTTTTAAAAAAAAATTTCATTCGGCAATATTGAAATTCGGAAGTTTTTATACAAATTTTATATACCTACTATCATATAAATATGTTTTTACAGATTACATCGCCCCATATATTATAGAGATACATGGTTTGTGGTTAGCTACAGTATATACGAGACCGATCATCTCCTAGCCTCGAATAATTACACCAAGAGATTATTTCACGAGTGTACATGTGTCTCATAGTTAAACGGTCTCATTAATATAGTCGAGGTTTGTGGGCGGACATGAGACATGGAAATAAGACAACGCAGGTACAAGTGCAGCGATACGCGGTACTATAACAGAGCCTTTTTCATCACAATGTCAAATTCTCCATTTTATAAATGTGCAAAATTTTACATTCAAATCTCAATTTTCATGAAAAACAAAAAAACAACAAAAATGTTAAGAATAAAAATCTTGCGATGAAAAAATAAATCGCAAATAAATTTATCCCAATTTGAATAATTAACGTCAATTTATTATTATACCTCTACACACATCCTTCGGGGTGGGGGAGGAAGGGGGGGGGATAGTCAATTTGTAGCCAGATCATGTTTCCACTTGTATATTTGCGTAATAGATTCATTACGTTTGTCGATCTGTCGACAACGAGTAGTCACAGCTGTCTATAACGTATTGCGAATAAATTTGCTAACCATTTAGGGGAGTAGCAGCTTACGTCGATACTTGACTGTATAAATATAAATATATATATATACATACATACAGCCATGTACAGATAATTTCCTCTGAATCTTTTATATACATCAATAATTGCACAAATTTTGAATCGAATTTTTTTTTCTTTTTCTTTGTTTTTGCGATAAATTTTATGTGAATAATATTATTTTGTTATCTTGCAGGTAGAAAAAATATAAACAATATTTTGGTATTTTTTTTTTATTTCAAAATTTCTCTAAATATAACCATATATATACCGGCCTATGTATTCGGTTTCTTTCTCCTCGCGAGTTCACCGATCTCGTGGCAGGACTTTTGTATACGGTTGCTAACCAAGGCGTTAATTAGCCACAACAATTAGCATATCAGTAAATGCGTGTTCCTCTGGTAAAGGTATGAAGAAGAGAAGAGATACATACCTACTGCGAAGAGAAGAAGTCATATTGAGGAATAAGAATAAGAATAAGAATAAGAATAAGAATAAGAATAAGAATAAGAAAAAGTAAAATGAAAATTAAAGAAAGACTCGTAAACGTTAAACTTGAATATATCGAAATGTTGCAGCGCAGCAGCATAATAACAGTACGAAACCTTCGCTTCAGGAGGTAATAAAACCTCTTAAACGATGTGTCAATAGTAAAATATGTATTTACAATTACAATATATATATATATATATATATATATATATATATATATATAACAGGTGAACAACAAAAAAAAATAAAAATTCTGAAATCGATAATTTTTAAAAATACAGAAAATAAGAGGAAAAAAAAAAAACCAACGTAAATTATTTGTTATTTAATATTTTATTATCAATTTGTTAATTTAGCAAACCGATTAGCGAAATACTGTTGAACAGAGCTACCAATTGTCAGAGTTTCTGGCAAATATTTATTCAGTGTTAAATCTTCATCCGGTTTTTTTTCTTTCTTTCTTTTATTTATTAAAAAAAATACTTGTAAATAATGCAGAAAAAAAAAAAAAAAAAAAAAAAAAACAACATTTGCGAATATATTAACGAGGTGCGAGAAACGGCTGAAGAACGACGACGGACTATTGAATTTCGAGTGAACTTGTCCTTAACTCTGAGAACACCCTATAAAATAATAACTCCGATTTTACTCCGGTGTTTATGTAGTCTTAATAATCCTTGATATCTGATATAGCGATACTGTGAACACAAGTTGGGGCCCCCCCGCTGAGATGAGTATAAACGTGTTGAATATACGAGTAAATGTGAATATATATATATATATACCATATAGGTCATTGGTGGAAAATATATTGACCATATAAGTTTTTCGCGTACCTATACCTTTTAAACAGGACAATATATAATTTCTATATATATATAAATAGAGAATAAAAAAAGATTCATCATATACGTAGGTATGTACGTATATATATGCATATGTACGTATATATATATGCGAAGAGAATAAGACTGAGCTTAAGAGATGAGAATAAGAAGCGAGTAAGGAGTCGCAAAGGATCGCGAGGATCTCGCCGCATGTTAACACGACTTTAAACTTTTATTAATAAGGATAAATCAAGCCCGGTATACGCGGACATGTATATATATATGTATATATATATATACGGTTGGGTCTTATAACAGGGTCCAAGGATGGGCACCCCGCCGATTAAGTTGTTTCAAGTTGTTTCAAGTTGTTTAAAGTTGTTGCTGTTGTACTGCAGCTCGCTGATCGCCTACCGCGAGCGAATAAACGGGCTCGGTTTACGACGCGTTTCTATATACATAATATTGTTTTTTTTTTTTATTTTTATTTTTTAATACAATATCCAGACCCCGTTTTTTATTACCTTCTATAAGTTTAAATATACCAAAAGATTAATCGGCTATTATATGTAAATTAAATTATCAATAAAATTATATCATCATATTTATAATCTTGAAATAAATTTTTTTGAATTTTTTTTTTTGTTCGTTCCCATACCGCGTTTCATACATATGAGATAAGTACGATATCATCCCTTAGTGCCTTTATTCTTGTTCTCCGATCGTCTCTGCGTTACCAGCAATATAGCCAAGGAGAGATGAAAATATAATCTGAAAAGATAGCTATGCCGTGCGCTGCAGTGCACCGAGCACCATGGTATGGTATGGTATGGTATGGTATGGCATAGCATGGCATATAGTCGTAAAGTGTAACTTATGAAATTCCGTAACTAATCGCGAGAGTTGTTTCGTTGTTGGAAGTATTCGAGCGAGGCTTGATCGCCGAGGCTAGGCTTGACCGTTCTCTCGGGATGGAAGCCCTAATCAACGATTCCAGAATGGAGCGTAAAGACATCCGAGAGAAGAAGGCCTTGGCGAGTATAATACAGCTGAGATATACAAGAAGGTACTTTTGATAAGTCGTCTTTTATTTCCTCAAAGAGTAGGAGAAAAAAATAAAATAAAAAAAATAAAGAACGATATAGGAAAAATGATATGAATCAAAAAAAAAAATAATAATATTCTGAACAAACTAATAAGGGCAAAGGGGCGAGAAGGCGAGGGGTGACGACAAAGAATCTTTCTCAATATAAACATAGGGATAAACCTAAACCTTTCTATACGTATATATGTAGGTATATAGATTTTAGAAATAAGACAGTGCTAAACGCTCCTAATACGGTTCTAACAAGTTTCAATTGCTGTTTGCCGAGTGAACCAGGTGGTAATGAGGATATTTAAAGAGGCCAAACTCTACTCGGTTTTTTTTTGGTTTCGTAATCGATCGCTACCGATTGTTGCGCAAAAATTTCTTAACAAATATGTTAAAAATCGGTAAGTTTTTCTTTTTTCTTTTTTTTTCTTTCTAATATTAAATGAAAGATAGAAATAAAAAAAGACAAAAAAACGGGTCAGGTATGATGTGGGTGTATATTGAGTCGTTAAATAATGACGAAAATTAATTATTGAGTTTAAATTGAATATCAATTAGTCCCGCGGCTTATTAGTAAATATTATAGATAAATTTAATTGAATTTTATGGAATGAAATGAATAATGATAATTAATAATGAAATCTTAAAAATTGAGAATAAAATTATATTGAAAAATATATGAAATGAAAATATAACGTGGGTATAGGTAAATAATGTATACATGGGGCTTTGGTTTAGGGCGGATAAAAAGTACGACTTGGTGGTCAAGGGATAAGCGTAAGATAGTTATTCTCGAGTCCTCGCGTCCGGCAAGTGAGCAAGGTATTAAATTTAGAAAATTATCTTCCTGTAAACACCTAGCTAATTAAGATTGGAACATTTTAACATTCTCGTAGGGCCAATAAAGTCGGTAAGGTATGGCCAGTTTGTTAAGCTTATGAGATTGTTTAATTAATATTACTGTCGGCGCGGAGTATAGACGCGACCACCTCTGGCGATATAATATCCCTCTATAGCTAAACGAGAGCTACCAAAGAGATTACGGTGAACGAGCCCCACTTTCACCGCGATAAAGAATTTGAATTACTGATTATTTTAATGTTTTTCATTACCCCCAAAGGACCCGACCATCCGTTATTACTATACAAGAAATTGAGAAATAGTATATAAAATAAGAACTCGCATCCTCGAACTTTTTAATTCCTTCGCTTCTTCATTGATTAACAAACAAACAAATAAAAAAAAAATTTAAGATCGATGATCTGCAGTCATTTTTGTTAAGAGAATTTTTCTTATTATTCTCTTTTTACACCTCGCATCATTGCGGGAAATCAATGTTTATTCAATTCTCTCCTCTACCGTGTAATTGATTAATTAATTACATTAATTAATTAATTATACCTTATAAAATGAATTTTAAATTAGTTACACGAACTCGAACGTGCAAATATATTTATACTTTCGCAAGTTTTTATTAGCTACGCCCTTAAATAAACGCGTTTACGACTCGCGCTTCTTTCGCTTTCATTATCCATTTATAATTTCAGTTCTTAGAATTAAACGATTATGTCACACACACACACACACACACACTGGTACCAAGAGATGACCGTGGGAGAAAAGTTTTCGGAACATTTGAACCGTTTCATTTTATTTCGATACATTTTTTTATTACAAATTTTTTTTTTTTTTTTTGTGCGGTGCGGGGAATTTTTGAGGGGAGCGGAGGGGGGGGACAATTCGGCAAACGTTATATTTAACCGTTGTTAGTGAAACCGAATTGTTCATTTTGGAATTTTTTTTGAATTTTTTCGATTTTTTTTTTTTTTTTGTTTTTTCTTCTTCATCGCGTGATGAAGTCACGCGCCCTGGTGATGATCCTGGGGCCATTTTGGCCCGTCAAAACAGCAGCCCCAAATTACCAAGAGGACCACCCAGCTGCCGAAGAACCGGCCAATCTCTGGCTTCAGACGATAATCGCGTCGGGGTGCCGGCGAAAGGCTATACCACCACCTAGCAGTGGGGTTAATTGCATCTCATGTCCTGTTCGCTGTCTCAGAGATACAAAAATTTGAGTTTAGTTTAGTCTATTATCTCCTTGTGACGAATGTAAAAAAAAAAAAAAATAGAAGATATTCCCTTTATTTAACTTTACCAACGAATAACTGCCACTTGGCATAAGTCTATAAAAAATTTTTATAGATTGTAAAATATCCGTTATAGTCAGCTCTATAACTATTGTTTGAAGATTTTTGTCATTTGGATTGTTCCTGATGAGATACGCTTGAAAATCTAAAAAACTTTGAAATTCACAGATTTTGAATTTCTATTAATATTTACAAGTAATCGAATAACTGATATTGGGACAAATTTATCAGAAAAATTTATAGAATATAAAATGTCTGTTTCACTAAGTTCTACAACTTTTGTTTGAACATTTTTTCGATTAAGAGTATGTCCGATGAGATACGTCTAAAAATTCAAACAATTCGAAATAGACAATATTAAATTTTTTTCATATATTTGCAAATAATGAAATAACTGGCACTAGGAGAGACCTATGAAAAAAAATTTAGGAACATAAAATGTGCGTTTTGGTTAGTTCAACAACTTTTGTTTGAACATTTTTTCGATTTAAAGTGTGCCTGATGAGATATGTTCAAAAATTGAACTACTCCAAAAATAGGAGATGTTGAATTCCTCATATTTCCAGGTAATTATCTCTGATCCGAATTCCTCTGGTCGGTGACGACGTGCGAAGATCCTCCTAATTATTTTATTGAATTTAGAAATAACGTGGTTTTTATAATTCCGTAGGATATCTTCTGGAGAAATATAAACGTGCGTATTTTTCTTTTCGTTTTTTTCTTTTTTTTTACCCCTTTGTCATGCAGGGCATAAAGGGATGGGTGTGGATATTATAGAATGTATAGAAGCACGTTGGGATAAAAAGTCTTCGTTTTATATTCCTCGTTGTAAAAAATCCTGAAGAAGAATAAGGATAAGAAAAATAAGAATAAGAATAAGAGGAAGAGGTGGAGAAGAGGATGAGAATGAGGGTGAGGATGAGGATGAGGATGAGGAGGTGGAGGATGAATTAGGCGGATTTTACAGCCTGTGTAAAACATAGCTTTTAGCTGTAATTTAACTTTATAAAAGAGTTACCTCCGGGCAGGACGATAAAAGCTCGCGCTCTAAGAAAAGGAAGAAATATAGGATAAAAAAATAAAAATAAAAAAGGATTAGAAAAAGAGAAAAGAGAAGAAGAAAAAAATAAAAATAAAAAAACTTCTGTCTACATCTCCTATAAAATAGTTTTACAACAAAGGAATTTCGCGTCCCCGTAAAAAGTAAAAAAAAAATAAAATGAAATAAAAACACCGATATACAAGGTAATTTCATTGAATAGATGCGTTGTAAAAATAGAAAAAAAATAAAATTTATATTTTAACTATAAAACTCGCTCAACTCGTTTGTTCATTTATTTATTTATTTATTTATTTTCCATTTTTTTTTTTTTTCTGTTGTTCTTTTATTCAACTTTAATTTTATTCCAATTATCGACTTATGGCGTTGCTATAAACTCGGAGCCCTTACCTACCTATATCAGGATTATTGAAAAAAACAGTTTGGAGTACCTGTAATAAGTGAATTTCAAGAGAATAATGAAAATGGGCTTAAAAAACAAGGAAATTTAACGATCAAGATTTATTATATTTTTTATTTTTATTTTTTATTGTTTTTAGATTATAAGTAATATATCAGTCTTATGTACAAAGGATAATAGGAAAATATTATTGTCATTACAAGGCATATAATGATGGTAGTATAATTAAGACATAACATAGGTATAAGCTATGCAGCTACCGCGAGTATCAGTTTCCGCACGTATACATACATATAGATATATATATATATATATATATATATAATATATATATTATATGCATAGCTAAGCAAATTAATTAATTAATCAATCAATCAGTCAATCAATCAATAATTATAAATACGTTATTTATGTTGGCAGCGTAGAATATAAGGGGAAATTATTATCGTTATAATTAATAAATGGCATTCGATAAATCAATTAATATTATTATATCGCTTGATCAATAAAATTACAGAATTATCTATATATAAAATGCGGTTATTAAATATAAAATATACCACATAATTATTATATATAATTCATTTCATTTTTATTAAAAATTGTATTTATTTATTTTCAATTTTTTTTAAATTTTTTTTCATGCGTTAGTGATTTTTTCTGTTTTCCTTTTTTTTTTGTTGTTTTTTTGTTCTTCTTTCTTTTCTCATTCTCGTTAATTATTTATTGACTACAGATTTCGCGAGGAGTATAGGAAAGTCGCTAAATTGAAATTGCAATCGCGACTATCCACGCGATATTCGATATCTATATTTCAAAAGCTTAAAATATGTATAATAATAATAATATATAATCAACATATAAAACATATTACATCACAACGATCAAGAAATTATCATCATCGTAAATACGAGAATAATAATAATTAACCATACATATATGTATTATAACGAACGAAAAATTAATAATAATAATAATAATAATAATAATAATAAGATATACATAGAAGAAAATCGGCTATTTCCTCCTTTCCTACATATCTATATATATATATATATATATATATATATAAAATTACACAAATAACATCACACACGGCACACACATAAAATATTTTCCGATAAAACAATTATGTACCCATTCAATAATAATAATAATAATAATAATAATAATAATAATAATAATAATAAAAAATTATCATGACCGCTAGAAGAAATGAAAAATAAAAAAAAATAAATGAAAAAAATGCAATAACAGCACCACGAAATTATTAATAAACAAAAAATATTTATTACCTAATAAATTGATTGATGACGTCGCGTCGCGTCTAGGGGTAGTATAATTCCTGAGAATAATCGAAATAAAAAAAAAAAAAAAAAAAAGAACAAAAATTTCGTATCTTATATTTGAATTTTCTCGTTGTTGTTCAAACATATGAAATAATTCGTGTGTAATTTTAGTTTATAAAAAAGAAAGAAAAAGTAAATGCAAAATTTATCTAATTAACGATTAACGACAGGTGTTAACTGACATTTTAACGACGCACGTGCTACACGTTACTTCGCAACACCACTTAAACCTACAATGACAATTGACCTTCTCCTTGACTACTTTAGTATCGTATCCACGACCGCAACATAGAAGTTCGCATCCCTCAACCCCAGGACTTGTAGCGTTACACTGTCTACCCTGAGTACCAAGAGAACCAGTTTTTCTATTGGGTTTACAAAAGTCAGGTGAATCCTCGCTGTAAACTAAATCGAAACGACCTGGTGGTTTTATCGTTGGACCTTCGGTTATAAAACTGTGACCATCGTTGCTTGGTATAACTTTAGCAGCACCGTCAAAAGAATCCTTTAAACGATTACCAACCTCCCTAAATGGGGGCATCTTTCTCCAACATGTACGAACTGTACATGAACCCGATAAACCGTGACACTTGCACTCTGTACGCATGAAATTTTTCACTGCCTGTTGAAAAAAATACATACAACAAGAAGAAAAAACAATATATTTATATACTATATATATACATATGTATATTTCATTGTTTCAATAAGCTTTGAAGACAAAAAACAAAATAAAAACTCAAAATTTTGCAACGATTGATTATTTTTTTTTTCAATCCAAATTTGAAAACGATTTTTGTAATAGAATAAAAAAATTGTTGGGACCGATTTTTGAAGTAATTTTATTATAGAAAATGATTAATCACTCACCAATCGTCCAGCGTCGTTGTTGTGTAATTTAACCAATGTTTTAATATCGCTACGTTTTCTGTAAGGAGCGTCCATAAAATCGCGTGATTTTTTAAAACCAAAATTAACGTTGTCACCACACCCGCCCCACTCCCATTCACCATCAGCCAAAGGACCTTTGTTACGATCTGGTCCTCGTCCTGTAGTTTTACCACCACGATTTCCTAATCGAGACACAAACAGAAAAACATTTAAAAAAAAAATAAATAAATAAGAAAAAATAAAAACAACAACAACAATCCAAAAACTGTCAAAGACTCAATACTTACTCCTACCTTTGCTGATGGTTTTATCACATGAACATTCGACGAGGTGTCCCATCGTGCAAGCTCTGGTAACAGCGTGAGTGATCCCAGCTGCTGTGATCGCGTTTATAAAGCCTGTCTCTCTGGTGTCTGTATATATAAAATAAAAAAATAAAAATAAAAATAAAAAATAAAATAAAAAGATAATAGGTGGATAATTAATCAATAGATTGCGGAGATGAGTATATGAGATTAATATCATTAGAGTATAAGAACCAGAGTGCATAGTATGTGTATATGTATAGGTATATAAGGCAGTATAAGTTATATATATATGCGGTTACGTATAGCGTAGTATATATCGCGATGTGTATCGATAGAATTAAATAAACAAACTGTAAGATTAAAAGATCAGATTTTAAACGATCGAAAACAAATCGGATTACACATCATTAAACGGATAAGACAATTAGAGCTTGTGAGAGAGAGAGAGAGCAGCTATACGATCAAGGGGATAAATTAATTGCTGCCCTCAGGCCCGGGACTCAGGGACTCGGGACCCTATAGTACCAGTTGAGAAACCGATCGGGGCAATCAACTCCTATATATCCTCGAACTGTATCCAAACACCGCGTGCCATCATGAGTCCGGTAAAAGAATTGATGTTAGTCAATCGAATTCCTACGTATTTATTTATTGACTTATTTATTTCTCAAATTTTAATCCTGCGTTCAGGTATAAATTCGAATACAAGGATAATGAAAAATTGCGTTAAAATTACGGCTATATATGCATCATTTTTTTTTTTCGTCTTCTTCTTCTTTTTCTTTTTCTCATGATAGAAAATTGAACACGTGCTGATGTAGGCCAGTTCTGAATAACACTAATTACGTCAAGTAGTTTGTTGTGAATTACCATACGGTAGGTAATCCTATAGGCTAGTCTATCTCGTTTTATTGGGTACGGTACTACATAAGGCGTAATTTAATGTCTATCTTAGTCTAATATCTTTCCGCGCAACAAGCCATCTGACGCGTTGTGATAAACCGCGTACGTAATAACCCTCGATTAACTGGTATCTCGACCTCTGTTATACACTTTACTTTACAAAGAGAAATAGAAGAGGATATATACGGAGAGAGAAAAGAGAGAGATACAAAGATACGAAGATACAGAGATGGGAGAATTCATCTCCGAGCTTTCTTTCGAGTACCAAGTATATATATCCTCTCAAGACTAAGGAGCATCAAGGTCTAAGGAATGCAAAGACAGTCCTCGGATAATCACGGTCCGTACGTTAAATAACTGCAGGGTTTAATTGCAGTAAGTATGGTGGCATTAGTATTGCCGTTCTCATCGCAAAGATGAGAAGTGTTCAGTTGTTTTGTATGGGGAGGGTACATATGGTATAACGTATTGAAAATAGAGAGAAAAAAAAAAAACAAAAAAAACCTAAATGATGGGCGGTATTAAACCAAGTATAAGGTAGAAAATAAAGAATGAAAGAATAAGAATGAAGAATAAGAAAAAATAAACGAACAATCCGAAACAATTCAAACGGAAGGTAGGTATAGGATCTTGGGAGCTATCGTATCGTCCTGGCTCTCACAGTTGAGGAACGAAACGCTTTTACAGCTACCTTACTTAAATATATCTGTGAGAATACGAAAACCAAAGAACGACAACCTGCGCCTTGGATATAACTAAGAGACGTGTGTCCAAATGGGTGAACTCCAGGGTGGGACATACAACTACCGTATTGGATTTCACCTGTCACGTTTCCACTCCATCATTAACGAACAATGCGTCAAAATTTCTTCTACCCTTTTATACACACAAGACCACCACCATAATATTAAACATTTAAACCAACCAACCAACCCGCCCTGCGGACAGCATCCGGGCTTTGCAAAATATCTCAGAGGTACTAATAATAAATGAAAATTATCTCATTCCTTCGAGTTCAAGTGACGATACTAAAGCTATTCATCACCTCTTATTATTATTATTATTATTATTATTATTATTACCTATACGGTATCTATACCTTCGATCAATGGAATTAACTCATACAAGGTGGAATGTTTCTCCAATTACTGGATCCACCAGCTTGCTGCTACAGGACTCATTCCCTCATTCCCTCATTCCCTCAGTCTCTTTCTCTTTCTCGATTATAAATCTTACCGAAAGATCAGTAGTCACAGATCAGAAGTATAAACGTTTTTTTGAAATGGTTAGAACATTTTTTGGGTGATGAAAAAAAACAAAAAAAAAAGAAAACAGCAATTGCTAGCTATATCCTAGCTCTGAGTATACATATTGTCTATTCGAATTGTGCATAAAGTTGAATAAATCGAAGCATAAAACTGAGGTGGTAAAGTTTGTTGAGGGAGGGAATGGGGGTAAAAGGGTGGTGGAATGGGCTGTACACGTTAACCATGGTTCACTGTGGTTCCCATGGATTCCACTCGGGTATCTTTAGCACGAATCGACGGAGCGACGTAGCGACTGGACCTTGGCTCCTGCCACCGCCCGCGTATCTTCTGATGCATCAACTCACCTTTCAGTGTGTATTTAAGCGATACGATACTCTTATATACGAGTTGATCTGATATGGAAAGCGAAAGGTCCGAAGTTAAGTAAAGGAAAGTAAAGGAAGGAAGGTAAGGCAGCCAGGCAGTCAGAGAGGCAAAGAGTAGATGCTGGTCCACTAGTATAGAGAAAATACAGCACCACCATCATCAGCATCAGCATCAGAAGCATCAGCAGCAGCTCCTTAGATACGACCGTGACGGAAGCCGTGATCCATTCTCCCTTGAGTAAATACGTTTAAACTACCCGATTATTCGATCCCCGGTTTACTTTTAACTTATATATAACGAAATGAAAAAAAATCTTTCAAATTGTTATAATATACTATTTTCGAACCATCGAGTAATCATCGTGATATTATAATGTTCTGATCTAAAAATCTTCACGTATATATATATATATATATATATACAGGGTGTCCCAGAATTCGCGACGAGGAATTCACAGGGTAAATCTTGATCAAAAACGGGATCGAAATTTCCTGAGCCGTTTTTTCCTGAAATGCTTAGATTTCTCGCTATAATTATTTCAATTTCAGTCAATAAGGTGCGATGTATGAACGGGCGCTTGTCGGTGTGCTCGCCGCTTGGTTGTGTGCACTTTGTTTCGCGGCGACAATAGGCTGGGAGACGCGCATACAACCGAGCGGTAATCACATCGACGAATTTCCGTTTATAAGCCGCGCGTCATTGGCTGGATTTGAAATAATTATAACGAGAAATCTAAGCCTTTACGGAAAAAACGGCTAAGGAAATTTCGATCCCGTTTTTGATAAAGATTTACTCTGTTAATTCTTCGTCGCGAATTCTGGGACACGCTGTATATATTATAAGTAACATTATCGTTGGGTTTGAATCACTATTCCGATGAATTAGACAGCCGATGATCATTATCTTATGGTATTGCGGTGGTTCGTAGCCAGGTGCATATCGGGATGGTTAAAGTTCGTGGAGGAGTAGCCAATTATCAACATTCTGCAAAGATATTCGCGCGCGTGCAAAAAAAATATCTTTTAAAGCCAACATATATACAGGATTTAGGCGCTTATATTATTATACTATTTAATTTTGATAATTACCTAGTCGTATGTACGTAAAATTATTACACGTATTACCAATACTTAAACCTAACTACGGTACTAAGGTAGATATTCATACCTTATGTTTAACCGGCGATGATCGGTCAGACTGATTTATCGAAAGAGACTTAAGAAAACGTCCTCGTATTCGTTAACCTCTCAACCGCAATTAATCGATCATCGATTACACAAGAACCTTATTGCACTCTTCGATCTATCAGACCACTTACACGACTTTAACTCTGCAGTAATACTTATTCACTTATATGGTATTGAATTGCTGAATGACACCGATATATATACAACTTTCAACACTTACTTACTTACTTATTTTTAGTTATTTTACACACATATGGATAATCGCGAGAGATAATCTGATTATGCGATGAGTGAAAGTATATCCACGTATAGAGAAAGTGAACCTTTTTTTCTCTCTCTCTCTCTCTCTCTTTCTCTATCTTTATTTTGCTTGTATCTAGGAATATTTTTCCAACACACTTCCATATATCCCTTATCTGATATCAATAGCTTATGGTTAATCAACGTTGAATATATATATATAAGAAATATTCAATGAAAAGATATATATATATATATATATATATGTATATATATATAAAAGAGAATAGGGAGCGAAGAGGCTGCTATTTCTGTCCGATGGGAGTCGGTCTCTCTGACCATTTCCAATAAATACTAACTGGACGCATGAATACCTATACAGGAACTCTTGCAGCAGCAGAGACCAACAGCAAAACCTGCAGCATATATAGTCGATTCAAACGAGTAATAAGAAAAAAAAAAATAAGAATAAAAAACAAAATAATACTGCAATGACCAAGTGTGGGCTCGTTCTTCTTTCTTTATCTCGTATATTATTGATGAAATCAAAAAAACAAAAAAACAAAAAAAAAAAAACAATCATCTTTTCAATAATCTAACAAAATCATCTACAAGGATATTTTTTTTTTTTTTTTATCCCCTAACGGGTTAAACTTTGACGATTATATATATATATATATGGATTGTTAGCGGAATTTCTCATCCGGGTAAACCGACCTATCAAAGTTTCAAACGATACCAGAGAACTCTACCAGCCCCGAGGAATACCTCGGTAATTACTATACAGAGATGGAATTGTGAATGTCTGCAATTCTAACAATTTTATAGTCATTTTTTTTTTTTTTTTTGTCTACCATTCCTCGAGTAGCTATAACCGATTCTATATGCTGACTCGTGTATATATAATATATATATACATATATATATATATCAATTTCGTTAAGCAATAAGAGGCAAAGATGAAATTTTCCTTTTCAAAACAAAAAACAAAAAAATGAAGAAGAAGAAGAAGAAAAATAAGTAAGTTTTCTTATGGAATCTTGCGTTTTTATTTTTTCTTTTTTGTTTTCTTGTTTTTTTTTGTTTGTTTTTTTTTTTTGTTACTTTATTCACCCTCATTTTGGACAAGATTGTACCAGCCAGGTTATAAAGTATAGTATAAGTTAACCTCGCTGGTAAAAGCCTCTGGTTACATTCGAGATACATTGCCGGTACATAGCCGTGTTTTCAACCACAAAGGGATTGACAACAGCAAACAGTTTAGTGTCCCTTACGTTTATTGTATCGAGGCTACCGTACTTTAACTTAACTTCTACAGCCGAGCTGCTCCGACGCTCGACAGATCTGTTACTCTTCGGCGTGCAGGAGTCCGGTCTCAGGCACCGGCCCCTTCGTTGACATTTGAATGCATCGCCTCGACAGATCCGAACAGCCGCACCCACCCCCCCCTTACCCCCTACCCCACCCCCCTGCCACTGTTTTTCAAGATCCCCTTATTTCTTCTGAATCGCCCCCGCGTACGAAGAGATTCCTTTTCAAAGTATAGTTTTAAATAACGGCTCGAAATACCGTAAAAGACGCGAAAATTTTCATCTGGACGAAATTTTTTTTTTTCTTATTATCCATTCATTTTTTCAAGAATAAAAATATAAACGGTAATTCAACTTCTTGCAAGTATGTTGAAGAAAGTAATATTTAACGGTTAATTAAACGCAAGATTCTGAAAATGATATTATATTAGTCGCAGGATGAAACAGGTTGGGGGTTCTTTACCTTCTTGTATCAGCAAAAGGGGGGAGGGGGGGGGGGGGGGGGAGGTTATAAAAATTGAAGTTTAAACGTAATAAATGCTGGTGGTAAAGCCCGGTGGTCTTTGCAAATTAACTTGAATATCGGGGTCTTTACCTCCATTTGAAAGGTATCTGATAATAAGGGGGACAAATTAAGCCTTAAATCGGTTGATCGTAACCAGAGGGGCTAACATTATTTCGCAGTAAACTCTCTCGAGAGAAGATCGTTAGCGCGGTTGATAGACCCACCCGTATCGTCGCCTTTTACTTCGCATTTCGCATTCGAAATACTTTTTTGAATGTATCAGAGATTCAGGTGAAGATAGACGGTCCAATAAACAAAAAAAAAATCTCCGGAAAAAAATAATAATAATAATAATAATAAAAAAAAAAAAAAGGAACGGAATAAGAAACAAGCTACTACTACAGAAGACTGAAATAAAGATCGGCTGACCCCGTACACGTTTGCTAATCGGTTAATTCAACTCGACCTTTGAACGCGAGGCTATCTTACTGTCCTTTTAGTCTCACTTGAATGCGCCTGCATTAGCCTTTTGATTAGCGATTTTCTTATCAAATTCTGGTCTCTCTTTGCCGGATAGACAGCCAGCAAGGCCAGCCAGCAAGCCCGATTATACTTTACACATTTTAATTTATACCTAAGCTGTATAAATTCCATCGTTGGGGTCGGTTTTATGCCCCCCCCTCCCCATCTGATATAACAGCTTGGGTTGGTTGGTTTGCCAGCTGGTGACGTACACCACTAGCACCAGCACCAGCTACAGTGGTAATAAGAACTTATGGCCGGACGCGAACCCAGCAACCGTTAGCGAACCTGTGTTAAGTGTTTTACCTCGACGGGTGTTAACTAATACGTTTGTATGCATTCGAAGCTGGTTGCTTGAGGCTAGTTGCCGGTGGAAGAAAAAAAAAAAAAAAAACGGGGGTCCAGAATTCGAGGCCAAAAGAAAAAAAAAAAAAAAAACAGTTCGAGAATAAGTTAAAAAAAGTAAGAAAAAAAGATGATTTTCTTTAAACCTGAAAAATGAAAAATGAGTTGTTTTATTTCGAAAGGAGGAAAAAAAAATGAAGAAACCGTAAAAAAGATATTTTTTATAAACACACACCGACGTGTGCCCGGGGAGGTAAAGGTCGCCCTAACTCAGGAGCAGAGTGACTATTAGTCCTTATCTAAGGATTAAGAGGCAGGAGGAATAAATTTTAATTTAGAGTTTGGAATTCCGTCCAATTTCTACTCTGGCAACATTATTTCGTAGGGATGGGGGGAGGGAGAGGGTTAGGGTTGGGGGACGGTTTAAGGTCGGGTTAATTCCACCTCATCAGACGCAACATCTAAATCGGTTGGATCGCGTGTCGGTATCAGATATTTTCCTTTTAGTAGAAGCTGACAGATTGACATTGTCCGTCAGATATTAGTGGCAATGTGTTCCCCTAATTAAAGTCCTTAAGATCGTTGCTTCTACTTCTTCTGATCAGATAATAGCCATGTGGTAGTAGTGGTAGTAGTAGTATTAGTAGTATTAGTAGTAGTAGTAGTAGTAGTAGGGATGAAAAATTTACCAAATATTTCATTCCGGACAGGGGAATTATTATTCCCCCTTTAGGACTATGGCAAAACGTATATATCGTTGACTCGAATCTTTCTACAACAGGGTCCACATCATTCTTCAATTCTACGTTTAAACTCTTTCGAATTATAGGTATCTCGCTCCACGGGTAGCTGTCAACATTATGACCAATTTTTCGTCACCCGGTTGTGATGCTTTTAAGCTAAAATACGACCCTTGGGGGTAAGGTGGACGACCCTAGGACCCCAGGGTCACGAAGAAGTGGTAAGGATCGTTCATTTCAATTCAGAAAAACAATTTCACATACTGCGCTTATAGATTTATCGATAATCGGACCCAAGGTATCGATTAGATGTTGATTAATTCCTATCCTGGGTTAATTCCGATTGCCTAATTCCTTACCTATATATACGTTCGGATTCATAGAATTCTGAACGTTGGGTTTTTGTTTTTTTCTTTTAATGCAGCTGGGATTTGACTCGGGTTTTAAAAATTGACAGAGACAACTATAGATTAGAGTTTATCTGAGGTTAAAACTTGGAGCTTGAAATACCGACAAAAATTTAGGTGGTTTCCACTTCCACTTCCCACTTCCATTTCAAACTCTAAACTACAACTACAACTTCTCTTCTCTTCTCTTCTCTCAGTTCTCCTATTTCTCTCTTGGGGTCTTGACGCCTATCTCAATTCCAAATTGACGTTTATTTATCTGGCGGCATTTAATTTTTATGGACCCGATCTACCGATAGGTTTCAGGTAGCTCCTGCTGTGTGGTCCTCGGCTGCAATACTTCACGACCGAATACTACTAGGACTAGGACTAGGACTGCGACTCAGCACGCAGCAGCAGCAGCATCCCCTAATTGAGGGGCTACATGTTCACCGATAAGGTGAACATGGGCGTTAAACCCCAAGTGCTACTACCTACAAAGTTTGATGTGAGTATCGGGGTCTAGGAGGCAAAAAGGAAACCTAGAAGAACTATACTAGCCCAAAAGAATAAAGAAGGTTCTTAGTTATTTTTTCTTGGATAGTTATTTTTGGTCGATTTTATGGCTGATCGGTACGGATTAGGTACCTACGAACGTTCGTAGGTTCATTCGAACGATTCTTGCGATAATGTGTACGGTTGGGTAAAAATAAAAGAAAAAAGAAAAGAAAAAAACGAAAATTTTTATTTTAAATCTCAGTCTTCTCAAATATCGTTGTCACTTTGATCAACCGACAATATTTGAAGAACCGTGAACAATATCTCTTTCTTTTCTTCTTTCTTTTCTTTTTGTTTCATTTTCTTTACTTTCTTTATTTTTCTTCTAACTCACCTCGGAGTAAAATTTTCCTTAACGAACGTCTGACAGTCGTACAATTCCATCTTCTGTTTCTAAACTGATGTTGACACTCCCTTGTACCGACTTGTACACCCTTTACTATTTCTTTAAGCAGAGCTGGTTCTTTGCGACAAATATCTGCCAGCTTTCCTTTAAGTCTTCGAGTTTTTTTACACACCAGCATCGGGTCCATCACCACCTGACTTCCGGCTACCCTGAAACACAAGATAAAAAAAATAAAAAAATCGTTTATCATTAGCACAACACCAATATGCGTGTAATTATTCACCGAATGTTTCGTCAATGCGGAAAGAATAATTCCCGTTCTTTTCAGTTTCTTTGGGGGGGGGGGGGGGGGTTTCGGTTTTTTTTTTTTCTTTTCTTGCTTTTTTCTTTTGATATAATAGCGCGTTGACAACGTATATAGATATATAGAAACAAGGCTATAAGTAGTTTGAAAATAATTTAGGGTAAGTCACAAATCTTGTGAGAAAAGTATTATTTAGCGAGGTCGTAGACATACATCTTATGAGGTAAAAGAAAAAAAAAAAGAAAGAAAGAAGAAATGAAAATAATAAAAGAATCCAAACCGATGAAAGTATACGCTGAGTACCATATGAATAAACTGAGAAAGAGAAGGAGAGAAGGGTTAGTAAGGAGTAAGGAGTAAAGAGAAATAGAAAGAAAAAAGATATAAAAAATAAAAATAAAAAAAAAAAAAAGGTAAAGAGAAAGAGAGATTAAGCGGTTGCCAAGGATTCGCAAGATGTTGTGTCTCTGTACCTACTTATACTACCAAGAGGAGAAAAGCTGTCTGATCCTCTCCAACGTTTCTGATTTATATCTTCGTTCGTTGTAAGGCGTTTTTATCCAACCTCACAGCGGTTGAGGTAACAAGAACGAAAAACGAGACTTGGCTAACTGCCGGAAACCGGAGAACGTCAAACCATCAAAATCTATCAACTCCTTTAATGTAAAAAAAAAAAGTTGAATTATTTTATTCAACAGGTATAGGAAACTTGTTGGATTATACCTATACTATATAAATAATGACCGATCAAAAGCGTAAATGAAAAATATAGAGATAAAAAGAAAAGAAAAGAAAGAAACATGTTCGAACCATTTTTAGATATTGATTAATTTCACATCCCTTGATTAAAAGGGGGGTTGGGGGGGTATATACTATAATGTATTTAAATGATAAAACGATGACTATGATCATGAGATTTCTTTGCTGAGATATATTGGCTTTGCATAAAAAAAAAAAAAAAGAAAAAATGACATAATATATACAAACATCGGTGGATCGAGCGGTACCTATATATATATATACGAATGATCAAAATTAGACGTAATAAAATTTGTTTGTATATGTACTGAGGAGAGCGGCGAGAGCAGCTATAAGCTAGGATACATGTTGCCACAGTTTGAATACGCTGACTGACGTCGTCAGCCCTGTTATGCATATATATATATATATAACATATGTGCGAAGCTGTTACTAAAATATAATTTAATAGTTTTTAGAATCTGATATTTATTTTTCTCTGATCGCATTCGCCTGGCCCGTGTGTTCGCCGCCTCCACCCCCTCTATATATATATATACGTTACACTAATGCTGATAAGCGTTACCGAATTTTATCGCATATCCTAATTATATACCCACTGAGCTTAGCTAGCTCGAGATCGAAAGATGAGAAAATAAATATAAAAAAGAGAGAAAAAAAAAAAAAATCGAAAATTGAAAATCCAAGAAAATTATTTCATTTCATTTGATAGAAAAGTAAAAAAAAAAAAAAAACGTTTTAAATTCACGACGATGATAATCGGTCCCTTTTTTTTTTTTTTTTCTTTTCTAATACATCGATTAGAAAATAAGTCGCAGAGTGTCTAAATAGATTCGAGACTATAAGTTTATCTTTTTTTCTTTCTCTATCTCTTTCTCTCTCTCTCTATTTTACCAGCGAGGAATGCATCAGCGCCACTCACAGTTTCCAAGAACATGTAACGACTGACATAACAGTCACGTTTGCGTTAAAGTTACGGGCACCAGTGTATATTATGTTAAGCTGTTGGCAGAGAGGAGGGTTGGTGAGCCAAGTTGGTGGACGTATTTCACGAATGTTTGCCTCGCGGAGAGAGGAGGAGGAGTAGTAGTAGTAGTAGTAGTAGGCCCTCGTATAGGCAAGACACAACCCTTCTAAGATCAAATAAACGTTTAAAAAACTAACCGATACAATGGACGAGATAATAAAATGACCAAATTACGACGTACTAGTCGTAAACAATAAACGAGAGAAAAATAGAAAAAAGAAAAAAAGAAAAAGAAAAGAAAAGAAGAAAAAAATAATAATTTATCCTCGTCGAAATGATATCCGTATCTCATTATTTTACCGATTCGATGCTGACGATATTGACGAAACATTATCTATATCACCAAACTCATAGTGAAATAGAGAAAAAAGAACTTCTTCTAAACTCGAACGATTCGTCAAGAGATAATCACCTCGCGAATATATAGCGCTAACAAGAAGAGAAGAGAAGAGACTCTGTCTTCGATACGATTTAAATTTATTACGTCATTATACGCCACGGTATTCTTTTCAAGATTCGAGCCCCACGCTGTCTGGTTATACGATAGACACTATTTGGCAATCGGGTTGCTTGTACCGAATGGGTCATTGGTATTGCGAATTCTATCGATTGATATATACAATACAAAAATAAATTAAAAAATAAAAAAAATGGTGAAACATATAAGAATCGTGAAAAATGTACATAAAAGATTTGAAACACACACACACACACACACGAAACGAAACGTATGGTATAGGGGATACTCTTCGTCCCTAGGGTTTATGTAGGCATTTTTTGAAAAAAAATGAATAAGAAAAAAAAAAAAAAAAAAACACCGTTTGGTGTAACAAGCCATGGGAATTTTAGCGACTAAATTCAGAAGGACTGTAGATTTCCACCACCGAACTTCTCCGTTCTACTGCAGTTCATTGGCGAATCCTTGGCCTCGGCAAACAAGTCGCGAGAATGTTGTTAGTCGAGGTAAGGTGAAATTTTTCACAAACACATCATGCCGTCGCCTTTTTTTGTTTTTTGTTGTTCTTTGTTTTTACTTCGTCTTATTCTTATTATCTGATAGAATTTTGTTGTAGTGAAACAAGAAGAAAAAAAAAACAAAAAACAAAAAGAAAATAATATATAAGAATATAATGTTCAAACTCGAAATGTAGGTATACGTATATATAAATGATAGAAATTGAAGTAACCCAGACCCAGTTTGTAAACCTGGAATGACACGCGTGTCGAGTACACGCCAGCTGGTTCTAATCGCATAATTAAGAGAAGAGAATTGAGAATGCGTAAAGTTTAAACAAACGAATAAAATACGGCAACGGACGGACGGTCAGTCAGTCAGTCAGTCCTTCACAATGCCTAACATTATAAGATGCCGAAGCGTACCCTGTGCTTGATTTACACAAGGAGCCCCCCCCCCCCCCCCCCTTCTTCGTGAACCTTGCGGGGTTCGAAAACGTTAGTAAAGTAAACCCAGGTAACGCGGGAGAGTCCCCATAGGTGAATTTGTTACGGACGCGGTGTAGCAATGGTAGCGTGCTAATGCCACTTAATGTTTTTTCGAACAACTGCGAGCCTGGTGCTTAGCTACCACGAAGCAAAAGGTTTTAACAATAAATCCGCTCTGACGAGACCCCCCCCCCCCATCCACCCACCCCCCTCTTTTTTTATATATATCGCGATGCTTGTTACCTGAAGAAAGAGACGAAGAAGAAGAAGAAGGAAGAAGGAAGAAGGGAGAAGGTAGAAAAGGAGAAGAAAGTTAATGCGCGGTTCGAGAAAGACTCGCATGCTGATTTCATCTCGAAATACAAATAATCTGAATAAGTGGTGCCCGCCTGTAGATGGTCGGCCACATGTCTATAGATCAGAGGATATTTATCGTCTCTTTGAAACTACGTGATGAAATGAGGAGCAGCAGTTCAGTCCCGGTGAACGGGTGGTCGTATAAAATTGACGTATCAGTTTTTGAGCAATTTTTTTCTTTTTTTTTTTCTTTATATAATATATAATACATATATGTGTATATATATATACATTAACGTATGGTAAAAGAGAGCGAATTTTAATAACTCGAATTTATCGAGTAGCGAATAACATAATACTATGAAATTTAGCATAGTTAGGGTATATATAATATAGCTGAACCGTGACGTTTCTAATACCCCGAGCGGTTATATCCGTACAGAAATGTGACAATGATCGAGTGCATCGCGACGCCCGCACCTATATTTAATACCAAGTTCTCCTCTGTGTAAAATTTGTCTGTATCTATGTATGTATGTATGTATGTATGTATGTCTGTATGTAACATACGGACTAGCTACCGCACACGATATTCATTTCCATCTAGTAGCCAAATACTCTAAAATCTATGTTTGCCTTGGCTAGAGTAAGTATGAGAAGAATATTTACCCAATTATACGATTCGCGGTATATTGGGTAATATAACTAACTTTCATGCATACATGTTGGTTTCTTTTTTCATTATTATTATTATTATTCTCATTCTCAATTTTTTTTTTTCTATACTCTTTCAAATTCGATCATAAACTGATCGCATGAAACAGATGATCGCCGCATGATAGCCATAACAAAATCTTTCCGACACTTCGATTGATCCGACTGATCATCACACTGCATTTTTTGTCAACGGCATTTAAGACAAAATTGGGGTGTAAATCATGTGGAATTTAATATTATTCAGACTTTCTGTACGACTAGTCAAATTCATGAAATTTACGAAGTGTGAATTGGATGGTGAAAAACTTACAATTAGCTATACGTACAAAGTGTCTATTGAATTCAGGCGCAGATTTATGCCGGTCAGGGGGCAAGGGGGGGGGGGGGGGGGTGTCACAGGGGTCATGACCGCCCCCCCTGCGTCCTGAGTGAAAGGACGCCTTACGTTATCTGAGTGTTCATAATTTTCGGTGTGTTTTAACATTGTTTTTTTTTTTTTGCCTGAACTCCAGACGGAACCGTGCCCTGCCCCCCCCCCCCCCCCCCCCCTAAATGTAAAGTCTAGATCCGCGCCTGATTGAATTGCAAAATTAGTGATGAACGTGCGGCGG